>JAKTZW010000395.1:0-33936 GCA_030579015.1 Zhuliangozyma blackwelliae | reverse complement strand
TCTCCGCCGTTGCAGAAAGCTAGCTTGACAGCAAGCGAGGGCGGTGTAAAGGAGCCAATTGTATTAACAAAGCGCCAACCCGAGCAAGATACGGTGGTGCCACAGGAACAGTTGGAGAAGTTGACTATAAAGGCTGCGGGCACTGAAGCCGAGCCACTGCCACCCAAAGTGGAGCAGCCTATACCTCCTGCACCCGAGGTCACAGGCACGGGCACGGGCACGGGAACGGGAAGAACAAGACCCAGAAAGGATGAAGATAGACCCAACTTTAAGAACCTATCGGAACTCGTCCAGCGCAGCAAACCTAGACGGGGCGGTAGTATCAACAACCACGCCCGTCGAGGCTCATTTGCCAAACGACCAGACACTGAAGTTGTCGATGCGGGAAGCAAGGAAGTGACGGCAGGTGCAGAAAACGGATTTGCCACCGAGGCGCCACCAGCATCAGCATCAGCAGCATCAGCATCAGCATCAGCACCAGCATCTCAAGACCATATACCCCGGAAGTTTCGCGTTGTGACTGAGGGAGGGAATGCAGAGCCTGGCTTTGACGCGCCATGGCGGGGCAGGGGCCGGGGCAGAGGCGCGCCTCGTGGCCGTGGTGGCCGCGGTGGAAGGGGCAGAGGGCGCGGCAATGGCAGCTTCAACTTGCATTATGTGCGCGACAAGGAGGATCACAGAGGGGAGGCCCTGAGGGACGTCCATGCCCCTGAATGAGTAGGTTGTAGCATAGTATATACCCCCGCACACATGACCAGCAGTAGTAGTATTAGCAGCATCTTTACCACAAAAAAAAAAGAACCAATCGTTTTTTTTATTCGACAAAACTACAATATCCCGCTATTTCTCAATGTGTTTTCTAAAATCGTCTCTCTCAAGGCCGCCATCACCAATTGGATGTTGGATGTGTCCGTGGCTTGGGTCACATGAGGGTAAATGTTCAAGCCGGACCTATTCACCTGGTTGAACCTCCACAAGATATACTTGGCGGCCTTGTTGATGTTGTTGCCGCCGCTATAGTCGGGGAAATGGCGCTCCAAGGGGCTGTACTGCAACTTTTCGGCAAACACGTCAATCTTGTTCAAAAACAACACCACCGAAGTTCTGGCAAACCACCGCGAGTTCACCACCGAGTCAAACAAAGCTAGCGACTCCTCCAACCTGTTCTGGGAGCTTTCCTCCAACAACACCTGGTCGTATTCGCTCAAGGACACGCAAAAGATGATGAGCGTCACATTGTCAAAACAATGGATCCACTTTTTCCGCTCCGACCTCTGGCCACCCACGTCAAACATGTGCACATTGAGTCCCTTGCCCATGTCAAACTTAAAGTCAAAGATACCAGAAGTTTTCTTTCTCGTTCGCAAGACATCTGCCACCGATGGGATATAGTTTGGGGCGGTGATTCTGCCCAAGTCGGACAAGAAATAGTCGGTGGAATCAATGAGATAAAAGTTGCCTTGTTCGTGAACCATAAAATATTTCACTTCGGGCGTCGAGTAGATAATGCCAATCTTTTCCGCAACCGAGGGGTCAAAGTCGCCATCCATGGAATATTCGTAATCCAACACCTCGTTCAAGTCGTCATAGTTCAACACGTGTTTTCTGCCCTCTGGCGTGATCTCGGAAACGTCCTCCTCCTCCACTTCCTCGCCATTGGCAACATGGGCATGGTCCTCCTCTCTCGGTTTGATCAAGTCGGGCTGCAAGTCGATAATGGCATTCACAACATTCTTGATACAGTCCAACACGTTTTTATACACAAACGGTCTGTACTCAATCAACTCCTCTTGGGTGTACCCATTGTGGTGCAAGATCTTCATTTGTTTCACAATGGTGGACTTTCCCGACTCGCCAGAACCAAGCAACAACACCTTTACTTCCTTGTTGGTATTGGTGGAGGCGGCAATGTCCACCGGGTTCTGCGAGACAACGGCAGACCCGTTTCCATTGCGGGGCTCCTGGTGTTGCTGTGATGCTGGAGATTGTTGCTGTGGTTGCTGCAGCAGCTGCAACGCCAGCTGGAATGATTGCTGCTGCTGTTGTTGTTGTTCCTTTTCCTGTAGAGACGAGTCGGCGGTGGTTGATTGTTGTCTGGACTCATTTAGGGTGGACACTGCTGACTTGGCCCCTAGTTGTTGTGGCTGCTGGACAGTTTGTAGAGGGGTGGTTGTTGTTTGTTGTTGTTGTTGCTGTTGCTGCTCTATTGCTCGCTTCTGTTCATCTCGTTTCGTATGGGTTGATTTGGCCGTGGGTGTAGTGGATTTCAGGGCCAGAGACTCCTTAGAGGCACACGATCCCATGGTTGGCTTGGTGGGTGCTTACTTGTCCTTTGTGTGTGATTACTTGTTCTTTGTGTGTTACTCCTCAACAGGGAGGGAGAGAACCAAGAAAAAAAAAAAAAAAATCTGGCTGAGCCTTTTTTGAGGTATTAATCGCGCGGAGGGGCTAAGCAACGAGTGAGAGGGGTGGTGCTGCTGCGGTACACTTAAGCGTCGTGGCAACGGGTGGGGCGGTTGTAGTGGCAGGCTACTGGCAGAATGGGGAAGGGATGAGACTGGGTAAAAAAAAAAGGAAGAACAAGGCCCTGTTGTTGTTGTTGGTAAACTTGTCCTCTCCTTTTTTTTAATTGTTTATTTTTAAGTTGATTAGAATAAATTGCACGGCAATTGGATAAATCGCGGGAGAGAGAGGAGGGCAGAGCCAATGAGTGAGTGGGTGGGGTGGGAATTAAAACTAAAGAGCCAAAAAAGAAAGGAAATAAGAAAGAAATCCCTGTAAACCAGCATTGGTGCTCTGAGTGTATCTAAAAAAAAGGTGGAAACCCCGTGCCTGGTGGCTCTACTCTCAAATCAGCTGATTTGTGTCGCATGTGGCTCAAAGGGACGGATCCCACCTTTTTTTTTTATATGTATTCTCATTACAAGGTATCAAACTAGCTGAAACCAGGATTGTATACATATATATGGTTAATACCTGTCTATAAATAAACAAGAATGTTGATGTTCTCCTGTTCTGTGGTCTGGTTCCTTTTTGTTACGCGCCGTAGCGGTGACACTCTTTGTGGTGGAGACGTTTCAAAGACCAATGGGGCGTGCCTTTGAGCCCGTCGCAATGAGTGCTGGCCAAAAATCCATAAAGCAGCAAACACTCCCGGGGTTATCATCAGTATAGTCTTTGGTCTTCAACTGCGTGTCCTCAATATTCTTTATACAATCAACAGTGTCTGTTCTAAATGTCTGTGCAAACGTCGCCGTGATGGGGTAACATACCCCTCTTTTCCTGCGTTGGCAGTGGGCGTCTCTGTGGCGGGTCGGGCGAATAGTGCGACACGTCAATGACGAGACCGTACACTGGAACAAACGCAGCTAGAACCCCTAAAAGAAATTATTGTCTCATTGTTGCTGGTACAACAAACGATTGTGCCAGGGTAGGGCAATATGTGTCAAGTCATTTTTGATCCTTTTTTTTTTGCAACTATGGAAAAAAAATTAGTGTATGCACTGCCCTGCGAACACACACACACACACACTTAGGCGGCATTTGCGTCAGGGGGCGAAATACTATGCCCAGCAGCCAATGACGCACCCCCAGTGTCGATTGCTGCCGACTTGGGCGAGGCCGTGCTTGCCGACCTAGCATCGTCGCCACGATCGTCAATGGACTTGGCAGAGTCGTAAACAACGTTGGCTCCATCGTCTACAGATTTGTTATCGCCATTGGCATTCTTCCTTGCCCTGGCAGTAGCAGCCTGCTCGTCCTGGATCCTCTTTCTCTCCTTCCTCCTCTGCTTCTTGGTCTCAAACTCGTGCCACTCGCCCTTGACGTCTCGCAAAAACGTCAACTCCTCCGGCTGGGGGTCGTTGGTAAAGTACGCATGGTGCAACGCCTCCTCGGCCGTTGGCCTGTCCTTGGGATTGAGAGCAAGCAACTGGGCTGCCAAGTCAAACGCATCCTTCGACAACGCCTCCCTGTACGTGTCGCTAAACTTGCTCTTGATATTCACCTTGGGCTTCAACATCTCAAACCAGGGCAAGTACTCAATCTCGGGCCAGTCCGCCAACGTGGGCGTGCCCATCACGTTAAAGATTTTGCACAACTGGCTCACTTCGTCAAACCCTTGAAACGCCGCATGCTTGCAGTACAACTCGATTAGCAAGCAACCAATGCCCCACACATCCACCTCCCTCCCATAGTCGGTGGCGCCTAAAAGCAACTCGGGCGGCCGGTACCAAATGGTAATCACCCGGTTGGTATAGTCTGGAGACTCGCCATTGTTGACAATCTTCATGGCCCGTGCAAGGCCAAAGTCGGCAATCTTGAGCCGGCCAACATTGTCAATTAGAATATTGCTGCCCTTGATATCGCGATGGATGATTCTCTTGTGGTGCAAATACCTCAACCCCTCGGTCAACTGCTTGAAAATAAACTTGCGGTGGCTCTCGTCCAACTTCAAGTCCGGGTGGCTCAAAAGACCCGTCAAGTCGTGGTCCATATAGTCCAACACCATGTAAATCTGGTTGCACTCAACCATCATCTCCAACAACCCCACCACATTGGGGTGGTCAAACGATTGTAGCAACTTGATTTCTCGAATCGCGGTGATGGGGAACCCCTCCTTTTCATTCTCCAACCTCAACCGCTTCATGGCGACAAACTCGCCCGTGGTGGCGTGCTGGGCCTTGTACACTTTGCCATACGTTCCCTCGCCAACCTGAGACACCCGCCGGTACACCGGTGGCATGTTGACTTTTACCGAGTATATCTGATGCGGCAACAACTTCTTGGGCCGTGCACGCTCATGCACCGCAGCAGCAGCCCGGGCCGAGTCCCTGGCGCCTGGCCGGCGAGGAGGTGGCAACGAGTCTCGTTTGCCAACCTCACGACGCTTGCGTTGGCTCGCTGGTCCAGAGGGTAATGCTCTTTTCAAGCTCAGAGGCGTTTGCTCGCTGGCTCCAGCCGACGCTGGGCCCGTTGGTATTGGGCTGGGCCCGTTGTTCTGATTCTTGTTTGGGAGATACCTGTCCCTCTCCTCGTGCTTCTTTGGTCCAGAGGGTACATACGAGTCTCGCAGTTTGTACGAGTCTCGTTGCTTGTACGAGTCTCGTTGCTGGTGTTGGCCTCTTGGCTTGTACGAGTCGCGCTGCTTGTGTGAGCCACGCTGTTGGTGCGACTCTCGTTGTGTGTCTCGTTGTGAGTCTCGTTGTGTGTTTCTCTGGGAGTTTCTTTGTGAATCCCTTTGCTCATAGGAATCTCTCTGTTCATACAAGTCTCGCTGCTGGTATGAATCTCTCTCCTGGTATGCATCCCTTTGTGACGCTGGCCTGTTGTTGGCGGTATAATCTCTATCTCTTTTCGGGCCCGTTGGCAACGATGGTCGCAATTTATCAGACATGGTGACTGTGCTGGTGACCTATGCTTGTTTGTAGCTTGCTAGTGATTTTTTTTTTTTCTCGCCTTCTTTTCTGGTTCGGTTTCAATGCCCTCGAGTTTTGTCAGCTCAAGAATGGAAACGGACGCTGCCCCCTCCCCCCTACCAATCATTCTTATGAGCTGAGTAGACCCTATCCTCTCTCCTCAGTCCCGGTAGCAACCTGTAGCACCACCAACGTCACACCAACTTTTGAACCCCTCCCTGACAAAAAACAAAAAACGCTCATACAAGAAAGAAGGAGAGAAAACACAGAAGGTGAAAAGGGGGAGGGACAAAACGGGGGAGGGGGGGGAACTGAGCAACGTCGGAACGGAGGCGGCACAATATGGATGTCGGGAACATAGGCATGGCTCATACCCAAGGTATATGAGCGCATCACCTCCCGAAACACCAGCAGGGAATAGCAGCGGGGATAGTGTAGGGGCAAAATCAAACGGCAAAGGTAACCTTGCAAAAGTAGCCATCACCAACTAGGACAACCACCGATATGGATGGATAGGTCGTGGTCTCAACCTTCTTTTTTTTTGTCATGCCGTTGTCCATTGACGTTCTGCAGCGACCAGACCGGGTTGAATGGGCATGCTGGCTGCATACGCAAATCTACATAGGTAAGCAGCCCGTGATACCTTGACACCAATCACCACAAATCACCATCACCAATCACTTCCTCCTCCACCTCTTCGTCCCCCTCTTTCCGGATCACTTGACACACCACAATCATGGGCACACTGCACCGGCATCATCATCATCGTTGTCACCCTCATAAACAGCACCCTTTTCCATCCAGCGAATCCTTGATTGGTTGGTGTGTCCCTTTTTTTTCTTGTGTCTCCTTGTTAGGCAACCACTGAACAAATGTGCCGGGTAACAGCAGTCTCCCTATTTTTCTTTTTTTTCAAGCGTATAAACAAACGGGCTATCTAATCTGGGAGCGACACATACCGTACCCAAACTCTTTTTTTTTTTTTTGCCACCACCCAGTATCCCTTCCCTTCCCTTCCCCATTTACACAGTCTTAGACCAAGTGGTTACTTTATCTTTATGTTTAAAATGTTGGGCAGAATCGCACATATTGGTTTTGATTTGACATTGGCCGCTGGTTTCTTGGCTGGCCTCAAGCGCGCCACCGGCGTGACCCCAAACATCGACGCCATTGAAAACAAGGACGTCCAGTACTATGCTGCCAAGTACCTCAACTTTGGCGAGTCGGTGCTTGACACCACAGCCACGTTCTTGGGCAACTCGCAATACTTTACCAGAAAGTGAGCCAGTGTTTTTATAGTGGTTACAATACAACGTATTTATTATTATTATTATAATTATCTGAAACATAACTACACCCAATCTCTAAACTACTCCACCGTGACCGACTTGGCCAAGTTACGGGGAAAGTCAACGTCAATGCCCCTGTTGACAGCCAACCAGTATGAGATCAACTGTAAGGGGATAACGTTCAACAACCCCTGTAAACAGTCAACGGTTTGTGGCACTTCCAAGGTGGTGTGCACCTTGTCGTTGGATATAATGGCGTCGCCCTCGTTGCAAATGACAATTGGCCTGCCGTCTCTGGCAGTCACCTGCTCAATGGCCGACATCACCTTGGGGAACAACGAGTCTCTGGTGGCAAAGGCAATGATTGGCAACTTGTCGTCAACCAACGCCAACACCCCGTGCTTCAACTCGCCGGCAAGGACACCCTCAGAGTGCATGTACGAAATCTCCTTAATCTTCAAGGCGCCCTCCAAAGCGGTGGCATACTGGTATCCCCTGCCCAACAACAACAACGACTTTTGGTCGTTCAAGGTGCTGTTGCACAAATCCTTGATCTTGTCCTCCAACTTCAACACCTTTTTGATTTGCTCGGGAATCTTTTGCAAGCCCCTGATAATCTCCTCGTGTCTCGATTTTCTCGAAATCGAGTCGTTGGACAACGAGAGGGCAAACATGACGAGCGCAATGTACTGCGATGTGTAGGCCTTGGTGGAGGCAACCCCAATCTCGGGCCCGGCATTGATGTGGACACCGCAGTGCGTTTGCCGGGACATGGACGACCCAACGGCATTGACAATACCCACAGTGAGAGCGCCCCTCTCCAAGCAGTACTGCAAGGCCAAGATGGAGTCGGCGGTTTCGCCCGATTGCGACACAAACACGCAGGTGTCGTCTCTAAACACGGGCGATCTTCTGTCGAGAAAGTCCGACGCCAACTCAACCGACACCGGTATTTCGGTCAACTCCTCAAATATCGACCGCGTGGCCAAACACGAGTGGTACGACGTGCCGCAGGCAATCATAATGATTCTTCTGCATCTTCTAATGGTGGACAACCACGACTTCAACCCACCCAACGTGACAATGCAGTTGTCGAAATCAATCCGGCCTCTCATGGTGTTAAAAGTAGAGTCTGGCTGTTCGTTAATCTCCTTTTGCATAAAGTGGTTGTAGGGGCCCTTCATAATTTCGTTCAACTCCATTTCCAAGGTTTGAATCGACCTGGTGGTGGACTCGCCGGCATTCTTGGTGGATGCACGGTGAATGTGCAACTCGCCGTCGTAAATGTGCGCAATGTCCTCGTCCTCCAAAAACAACACCTTTTTGGTGTGCTGAATCACTGAAGCCGGGTCAGAGGACAAAAAAAACTCAATGGGCGAGGGGATATTGTCCTCGGACAAAAAGGCTCTGGACTGAGAGGTTCTCAAGTTCTGGTCGCCGGGGGCAACGGGCAACAAGCCCAACTCCGCCTGGGTGGCGGCGCTGTGGTTGGCCAACGGCTCGGTGTTTTGCTCTGGAAACTCAACGTCCACAAAGTCAACCTTTAACTTCTTGTCGGTCTTGACACCAACCAACAAGGGGGACCCCTTTCTGGTGCCACACACTTCGCCGGGGTAATGAACAGACTTGACCAACAACCCGTAGGACCCCTCCAATTCGTGCAACACTTGCTTGGTCAACTCGTTCAAGTCGGGCTCGTTGCCAACCTCTCTGTTCTTATCGTAGAGGTGCTTGAAAAGCTTGGCGATGCATTCAGTGTCGGTTTCACTTTCAAACTTGAACCCTTTGCTCAACAAGTACTGTCTGAGGGTGGTAAAGTTGGTGATGATACCGTTGTGCACAATGATAAACTCGCCCGTGGGGTCGGATCTGTGAGGGTGGCAGTTTTCCTCCTTGGGCTGGCCGTGGGTGGCCCATCTGGTGTGGGCAATGCCAACGTGGTTGTCAAACACGGTGGCGCGCTCAATGCCATCATCGGCAATCTTTTGCTTCAACACCTTGACCTTGCCTGGAGTCTTGACAATGATGTTTTCGCCCTTGGCTTCGCCGTCAACGGCAATCCCGGCAGAGTCGTAGCCTCGGTACTCCAATCTCTGTAACCCATCCATCAAAGTGTCCATAATCTCTCCGCGAGACTTGTCAACCAAGAAGTTGACATAACCAAAAATACCACTACACGGAAATTGTTAGTACGAGCTCGGAGGGTGGTGGTGGGTGGCGGGTGAATGGTGTCATGGCTATCTTGGGGAGTTGATTGCAACAAGAGCCAGAGACAAAAAAGACCCAAATGGTCAACACATACCACATTGTTATTGAATAGTTGTTTAAAGAAAGAAAGAGTGAGTTTCAAGAGGAATTCAGGTTCTTTCAAAACGTATTTAATAAAAAAAGAAGATTTTGGAATGTGGAATGCACAATTTTTTTTTTCTTCTTCTCTTTGAAAAATGCTGGCCCGCACCTCTCTTAAATTTTTTTTTTTTTCCTCAATATTCCACGTATATGTTTTGCACAGGGCAGGCGTGGTTTGGACGTGGTTTGAGGAAAGAAAGAGAGAGAGAGAGACAGAGCACACTTGACGTATACTGTGCTCTGGGTATCCCATGACAGTGAGTCATCATCTGCTGTTTGGTTTGTGCTTGGTTTGCTAGTGCTTCAAACACGAGTCCAGTCCAGCCCTAACACGTGACCGTCCCTCCCGTATCAGGACCAGAGTTATCACTTTACCTAAAACGGACAAATTATAAACACATCACCAGAGGGTACACACCATGCCCTCCTCTCCCCCCACCCCAATGAAACGTGAAATGCGATTCCGAATGACCAAAAAGAGTTTGATCATAATGTGGTCATCCTCGGTTCCACTGGTATCTCTCATTGCCGCTTTGGGAACTTTGGGAAGGAGACACAACATGAACCAGGGGAGGACGGGGCGGTGTTTATACCCGTTTGGTGGTGTTTGTGTCTTGGAGGCGTTATTTTTAGAAGTGCCTCCCCCTTTTCCTCCCCCAGCTGGAGACAAAAATCCCACTTACAACGAGGAGAGGGATTGGATTCTTTGGTGGCTGTGGTGATAACCGTTGGCGGCAACGTCCTCCCCCCACGTCAGCGCTAACGTGTTTATTGTTTGTGGCTTAGAGAGAGGTAATTTTTTTTTGTTGTGGGTGTATCGAAAGAATGTTGCAGTGTGTTGTGGCAGTTCTATTTATAGCTATTGGCCAGACCCACACATTGTCCCCTTCCCTTTACTACCTTCAACAACAATTGTTACCTACCTGGCCACTCCTGGAGCGTATGAGCATGGTTGCATAAACGTACGGAAGCGGCGCGGGAGGGGCAAGGGGGGAGAGTAGTGTGTTGCGCAGAAATAGAAACCAATACAACCACGCGGAGAATCCAAACATATTCAAGGGAGTGTCTGCCGACGCAGGTTTGTTCTTTACCGAAAGGTTGCACTGTTGTTATTGCCTTTCGTTGAGCGGTTTGAACCGCCAAATGTCACCTGTTGATTTCGACTTTTGATCGAGACACTACACGGAAAATATCCACCCATCGCAAAGCTGTATTTTTTTAGTGTCTCCACCCCCGCCAAACCCGCACCACTAGCACGCACCACTAGCACAACTGCACCACCCAGAGTTTGGCCATGTTTCGGAAACTACCCAGCAGATTTGCCCCAATCCTGCGACACCTATTGCGGCGTGTCCTGCTTGACGCAGGGCCACGAGTAAAGTCTGTGCCCAAAAAAAAGCTCCCGGCCCAGAAGCTCAGACGACAGGACCCGCAACTACAAGAAACCACGAGCCATATGTTGGCGCTCCTTAATGCAAACAGAGAAACCCCCAAGACGTTGGAAAAGTACTTGTCGAGCGTCACCTCGGTTACTGTTGGCGAGGCAATCGACTTTGATACCTTGTTCCCCTTGATCCGGGAATACGACTACAGGGTCGTGATACCCGAGGAAGTGGTGAGCATTGAGGTTGCCGGGAGCACCCTCATGATCTTGTCCAATGGGACGCTCACGGGGTGGAATGTGAGCGAGCACGATATGCTTTCCAAGTTCTTGCCCATGCTTGCGCCCTGCATCGAGTCGAAATTGGACGTCTACGAAAGCGAAGATATTGATTACATCGAGTTGCAAACGGTGCCGGAGCACCCTCTCAACAACGGCAACTCGTACCTCCATGGTGAGATTATGGTTGTGCAGGGTGCAACCTACGACAAGAAGTTGTTGGACATGGCGGCGTTTGCCATTGGGCTCTCGAGGTCTACGCGCTTATCGGTCCTCGAGGACCAGTTGGAAGAACACCTAGAGCTCACCAAGGTAAACTCACAGGTGTTGGCCATGGGGAAGCGAATAACCACCTCGGAGCACGAGTTTTTGAAGCTCACGGGCCGCCTCTTTCTTCTTCGCGGCAAGCTCAACTTGTATAGCGAGTTGATTGACACGCCCGACTTGTACTGGAGCGAGCCAACGTTGGAAAAAATCTACAATTCTGTTTCCAAAATCTTGGACATCAACTCGAGAATATCCATTTTGAACAGAAAGTTGGACTATGCCACGGAAGAGCAGCGGGCGTTTTTGAGTGTGTTGAATGAGAAAAAGAGCACAAGGCTCGAGTGGATCATTATTTTGCTCATCACAGTGGAGGTGGTGTTTGAAATCACCCATTTCTACGAAAAGTACAATGCCAAGCGTGACCCCGACCCCGACACCCATGTTTGAGTATAGTTCTTGCATATAGTGAAAAAAATTTTCCATTCTAGAATGTTTAATTATCAGGCCATGCATGTAAAGAATTGAATCAAGAAAAAAAGGAAAAAAAAGGAAAAAGCAAAGAAAAAGCAAAGAGTTTTTACCTGGTCGAAACGATTCTGAAACTTGCAAAGGAAAGCTTGCTCTCATGTGTACTGGTAATTGTCGGATTCACATAAACTTTATATTGTTCCAAATGACTTTTTCGGGTTCCAAATTGTTCTAAAAGAGAGTTATTTTTCAACATGAGAATCCATTTTTCTTTTTGGTTTTCTTGGACTAGAGGGTAGGATGTTTCAGCCATTGTGCGGCAAATATTTCTGGGAAAAGTAACGTTTGGTTAATGGGATGGGGTAAGGGAACTTGAGTTATGGACTCGTTCACAAATACACACATACATTCATACATGCCAGTCCATGATGTATATCCAGTGTGGTTAGTCCCCGGTTGACCAAGTGTCCTTGATAGGTTGAACGCTGTGGATGCTTGTCAGGCACAGACGTACATGTCCTTGTACTCTGTATCACTGGTTTCCCTTTCCGGTTCCCATTGCATTGCTAATTTTTTTTTGAAACAAATTTTAACAAGGCCGCAAAACAAGAAAAAAAAAAAAGAAATTTTTAAATTGCAAAGAAACAGAAATTGATGCAATTTCCAACATGATGTTTCACCATGACTGATTGTATTCAATCCCACCAGCTCCCCTCCTGCTCTCGGGAATATAAAAGGGTGTAGAAATCTACTTTCCAAAGTCTGCTTGTTATCAAACACATCAACAAAAAGTCCTTTTGCCAAACAATGATTCACTTTTTAGTATTGTTCTTGTGGCTCACGAGCCAAATCCAAGCTACTGGAAGAGTAGAATGCGACGACACTGGTTGCTACACTGAAGAGTGTGATGAAACCGGTTGTTACTGGGTTGTATATGAGGATATTACATCTATTTCCACGGTGACTCCACCTGCAGTTACGGTTACTACAAATGAGGTAGTAACTGAGACTGTGGAAGAAGAGGTTTTGGAAACTTCTTTCAAAAGTGAAACTGATATTGTTTATTCTAGTGCTACCGAAATTACCGAAATTGTTTCTGAGGAAGTTAGCGTTGATGTAACAGTCACACTCACCAGTTGCAGCAAAGGGTGTACCAAAAGCATCTTACCTAAATCATCATCATCATCAAGCAGCAGAAAAGTTGTGACTAGAACTTCAACAATGCAAGTTGTTGAAACAGTCACTCCACCGGTATCTGCTACTACCATCACTTCCATCACCCATGTAACCGCGGGAACATATACAACAACATTGGTGAAGACGATCACTAGCATACAAGTGGTAACAATAACAAGTGGTACTGAGGTTATTTACGTCACAGGTACAAACACTCTCCAAAGTACACAAACAATTGTCACTTGTCCAGATGATGGTTACGCCTCAACAATCTCAGAGCCTCCGACGTCAGTGCCAGAAGTTGTCGTTTCATCTACCACTGAGGATGTAACACCTTCCTTTGTATTTCCATATATTCCAGAGGAGGTCAGCACTCATGAAGAAGAGACAACATCAACTGAAGAAACTACCTCAACTGAGAAGACTACCTCAACTGAGGAGATCACTTCGACTGAAGTGACCACCTCTCAAGAGACAACATCAACTGAGAAGACCACATCAACTGAAGAAACTACCTCAACTGAGAAGACTCCCTCAACTGAGGAGATCACCACCGAGGAGACCACTTCGACTAAAGAGACTACCTCAACTGAAGTGACCACCACAACTGAAGAAACTACCTCAACTGAAGAAACAACTTCAACTGAGGAGACCATTTCCCAAGAGACCACCTCAAGTGAAGAAACCACCACTGAGGAGACCACTTCAACGGAAGAAACAACCTCAACTGAAGTAACATCTTCAACTAAAGAGACTACTTCAACTGAGAAGACCACCTCAACTGAAGAAACTACCTCACCTGAAGAAACTACCTCCCAAGAGACCACCTCTCAAGAGACCACTTCCCAAGAGACCACCTCCCAAGAGACCACTTCCCATGAAACCACCTCTCAGGAAATCACAACAGAGAAAAAGATCCTTGAAGGCACCAGTTCCGTTGTCAACACCACTTTGTCGTCGGCCACCCGGATTTCTTCCATCTTGTCCACCTCCATCTCCACTCCTTCCCCTGTGTCCCCCGTACCCACCACCGAAACAAAAACCGTCACCAGTGAGATTGTTTCCACCCTTACCTCCGGCAACCACACCATTGTTGAAACCATAACCACGACATTTGTCAGCACTCTGGTTGTCACTGATTGCGTTGAAGAGTCCGTGTGTATTTCAAGCTCGAAAGTTGAAACCAGCACTCCCGTCGTCTACACCATCACCACAGAGATTGTTGGTACTACTACGTCCTCTGGCTATACCTTTTACTCAACCACCACCTCGACTGGACTTTACACTGAAGCTGAAACCGTTTGTCCTGGGTGCGATGTTGAGCACTCCTCGGCCGCACCACCGCCCGCTCCGTCGACTTTCACCACTTCTGTTGTTGTTTTACCAAAACACCCAGAGACGCCAGCTGCTTCTTCCGAGGAAAGCACCACTCTCACTTTGACCAAACAATTTACCTTTACCGTGAGTTTGTCGTCTTTGACCCTTGCAACAACCACGTACCCGGACTCCATCCCTACTGAGTTTTCCTATACCCCTGGTGCTTCAACTGCGGTGCCAAGTGTTCCAGTATACGCCGGCAGTGGCACTACTGCCCAGTACAGCAAGTTGCTCGCTGTGTTGTTTGCTGGATTGGCTTTTGTCTAAAGCAACCCTCCTTTTTTTTTACACCCCCTCCCTTTCCGTCGACTTAATTTTCGTTTATATCCTTTCCAAATGTGTTCAAAAAAAAAAGAAAATAGAAAAAAAAAATTTGTACCCTTCTATCCAACCCTCTGTATTCCTTTATGGTATAAGCAGTTGCAGCAACGGCATACATCCCTGTGGTTGTCATAGAGACAATTGTGTTTTGTTTATAATTTTCGCAGCAACACTCCTCGGCTCAATCCGGGTGGCGCGCGAAAAGGATTCTGCCCGAGTACATGCAGGAAAGGCTGACTGGACGAGAAGCGGAATTGTCCTTCCTTCAAATAAGGCGTTTGTGAAACAGTATACCCGGCCCCAACCCAAAGAATAAGGGGAGTTTCTTGCACGGCTGGCATATTTATTTACAATGTGGGGAGAAGGCAGAGGGAAGAGGACAGCGAGAGAGACAGGGGGAGTGGCGGTGCTGTCGGTCCAAGCCCCCCTTTCGCTGTGCATATATTGTTATGCCCCTGCTATCAGTTGCCAAGGGGGAAATGGTCATGTGATCTAATAGATGATTTGCAATTCGTTGCTGATAAGAAGACGCTAACCTGTAGATGATGAGCCAACTAGCAGAAAAGTGATTACAGGATACGATATGATTGGCTTGATAAAGAAGTAACCTGCAAAAAAAAGAAAGAAAAGAAAAGGGCAATAGACAGAATAAAAAAAAAAGAAAGAAAAAAAGAAATAGTAGACAATAGGAAAAGCGAATACAAAAGTGTCGTGGCAGGGGACACATAAAGAGACGAGACACACGACGGTCACACCCAGCAGTTTCGGCAATGTCGTCTCGAAAGCAACGTGGTATAATAAGAACCCCTTCCACCTCTTCCACCCTACCCTGCGCCTTCTATCTAAGCTTTTCGATATGGGCAAACAACTTTTGATCAGCTATACCTGCTTTTTTTTTTTTTTATTGCCTGAGCAGATCTTTTGGTAATCAGCAGCCGATAGAAAAATTTTTGCTCCTAATTTAATTTTGTGGAACCCATCGGTGGGATGTGAGTAAAGATTATAAAACCAATTCCACCTGCACTTTACTTCTTCACCCGGTTGACTCTCCCCTTCTCTTGTCTATTCAAGCATTTTCGTGTCCACTCGACATAACATCCACTACACGCTCCTCATTCTCCACCACCATCACTACCACCACCACCACCGCATTTCATTTCACAGCTTTTTTTTCTCTCCTATTGCATATCCAATGCCGTCTGAAGTAATACGCCACTTTATATCTCGAAGAGAACTATTTACCCAGGACAAAGAGTACAACCAGAGCTATGTCCTTTTATTCACCATCGCCTCGTCTATGATCTGGATCATGGTGCCCGGCTTGGCCTTTCTATATTCCGGGTTGGCCAGAAGAAAGTCGGCGTTGTCGATGATTTGGATATGTATCATGTCCTCCTTCATTGGGGTGTTTCAGTGGTACTTTTGGGGCTACTCGTTGGCATTCTCCCCCACCTCCACCAACCCCTTTATCGGCGACTTGCATTTCTTTGGGTTTAAAAACTTGCTCGGAGCAACACCCTCGGAACTGGACTATCCAGAAATCGCCTTTGCCATATTCCAACTACAGTTTTTGCTCGTGACGCTCGCCATTCTTGCTGGCGGGTGTATTGCCGAACGAGGCCGCTTTCTCCCATGCATGGTTTTCTTGTTTTGCTGGGCCACCATTGTGTACTGCCCCGTGGTGTTTTGGGTCTGGGGCGGCGGCTGGGCCATGAACTTCAAGTCGGGCGTGTTGGACTATGCCGGCGGCGGCCCCGTGGAGATTCTCTCGGGTGTTTCCGCCTTTGTGTACTCGGCCTTTTTGGGCAGAAGAAACGAAACCTTGATGATCAACTACCGGCCCCACAACATTTCCACAATCTTTCTCGGCACCTCCCTCTTGTACGTGGGCTGGTTGTTTTTTAACGGGTTCTCGTGCGGCAACCCGTCGTTGAAGGTGGCGTACTCGATGATGAACACCCACTTGTGCGGCGCCTTTGGCGCCATCACGTGGTGCTTGCTCGACTTTCGGTTGGAGAACAAGTGGTCCATGGTGGCGGTTTGTTCTGGGTGCATCTCTGGTTTGGTTGCCGCCACCCCTTCCTCGGGCATGATTCCGTTGTGGGCATCCGTCATTTTGGGCATTGTTGCCGGGGTGGTGTGTAACTTGGCCACCAAGATCAAGTACTTGTGTCACGTGGACGACTCCCTAGACGTTTGGGCCGAGCACGGTGTCGCTGGTGTTGTGGGGCTCTTGTTCAACGCCTTGTTTGGGTCCTCCACCGTTATTGGCTACGACGATGTCACTGCCCACGAAGGCGGCTGGATCGACCACAACTGGAAGCAGTTGTATGTGCAGATTGCCTACATTTTGGCCACCATTGCCTACTCCGCCGTGGTCACCGCCATTTTGTGTTTTGTCATCAACAAGATCCCGGGCTTGCATCTCAGAATTGACTATGAAGGCGAAGAAGCTGGTGTGGACGAAGACCAGATTGGCGAGTTTGCTTATGACTATGTCGAAGTCAGACGGGACTTTTTGGACTGGGGCACTCCCCAAGTTCAAACGGTGGCCAATTCAGTGCACGAGCAGAACCAAGTGGAAACAGACGAGGAAAACCTGTCGAATTCCATTTCGGGCAAGAGACACGAGGTTATCAATGCGGTTGACAGATCAACCATATCTGATAATCAAGACAACCACGCCACCGAGAAGGACGAGGTACAACTGTACCACCCCCTGCAACAAAAGAGCAAACAACATGCGGAGGCAGAAATACCGCAGCAGCATTCCAAACAAGAGTAGAGTATACATTGTTTAGTACCTAGTTTTGATAATTTGTACAAACTAAAGAAAGTGGGCGACGTAGAACTGTGTTGATGAAGAAAAGTGGGCACACTAATCATCATCATCACCATTACATGTCTACTTTGATTCCACCGGTTGGGCGTTTGTTTTATTACTCCTTTGTTTTGCCCCCTTTCTTGCTCCCTTTTTTTTGTTACCTTTCTTGCTCCCTCTATCACCCCACCCCACTCAACCGTGTGTCCGGAATCCGCTCCGTTCGTCCTTGCTGGCACTCCGGTAGCGCAGTAACAAAAAAAAAAGAAACAAAAAAATGTTCACATCATGAGTCAATGAAAAATTTTCCACGACTCCACGATTTTATATTTACACACTACCCATTTCAGTTCAACAACAAGAGCTTGCTTGCTTGTTTGCCCACACCTATTCCAACAACCACTGGCAAAAATGATTTCAAGCAGTATCAGATCTAGGAGCTGCTACAGGGCGTTGCTCATGAAGCAGCACGTGAGGAGCATCGCCAAGTCTACCCTAAAGCAGGCAACGACCCAACGCGCATCCACCACCTCCGCATCACGACCAACACCCGCCCCCTCTTTCAACACCAGCGACGCTGGCTCGGCCGCGGCCACAGCCGGCGTGGCCCAGCCCCCACACAGACAACCCTTTGCCCGCCGCAACAAGAAGGACCAGGCGATGGATGACTCGTTTATTGGGCTCACGGGTGGAGAAATCTTTCACGAAATGATGCTCAGACACAATGTCGACACTGTGTTTGGCTATGCTGGCGGTGCCATTTTGCCGGTGTTTGACGCCATCTACAACTCGGACAAGTTCAAGTTTGTCATGCCGAGACACGAGCAGGGTGCTGGCCACATGGCCGAGGGCTACGCCAAGGCGTCGGGCAAGCCCGGGGTCGTTTTGGTCACCTCGGGTCCTGGCGCCACCAACGTTATTACCCCCTTGGCCGACGCATTAATGGACGGTGTTCCCTTGGTGGTGTTCTCGGGTCAGGTGCCCACCACCGCCATTGGCACCGACGCATTCCAGGAGGCTGACATTATTGGCATCTCGCGGTCGTGCACAAAGTGGAACGTTATGGTGAAGAACGTGGCCGAGTTGCCCAGACGTATCAATGAGGCATTTGAGATTGCCACGTCCGGCCGGCCAGGCCCCGTTTTGGTTGACTTGCCCAAGGACGTTACTGCGTCCATTTTGAGGGAATCCATTCCTATTTACACCACCCTTCCGTCAAATGCATTGAGCCAGATCACCAAAAAGGCGGTGAGCGAGTTCACCTCCGAGGCCATCAAGAGGTCGGCCGACATTTTGAACCGGGCCAAGAAGCCGATCCTCTATGTTGGAGGCGGTATTTTGAACCACGAAGACGGGCCAAAGTTGTTGAAGGAGTTGGCCGACAAGGCCAACATCCCCGTGACAACCTCGTTACAAGGATTGGGTGCTTTCGACCAACGTGACCCCAAGTCGTTGGCCATGTTGGGCATGCACGGATCCGCCGCCGCCAACACTGCCATGCAAAATGCCGACTGCATCATTGCCCTTGGCGCCCGTTTCGACGACAGAGTCACCGGCAACATTTCCAAGTTTGCCCCCGTGGCCAAACAAGCCGCCGCCGAGGGCAGGGGCGGGATCTTGCACTTTGAAATCTCCCCCAAGAACATCAACAAGGTTGTTGAAGCCACCGAAGCCATTGAAGGCGACGTCACCACCAACTTGAAGGCGTTCCTCCCATTGGTCAAGGCAGTTCCATCGAGACCGGAATGGACCAAGCAGATAAATGAGTGGAAGGAAAAGTACCCATTCTCATACCAGCTCGAGACCCCTGGCTCGTTGATCAAGCCCCAGACTTTGATCCGGGAAATCTCCAAACAGTCAATGAACTACGACAAGGAGGTCTTGGTCACAACCGGCGTGGGTCAGCACCAAATGTGGGCGGCCCAGCACTTTACATGGACCAAGCCAAGAACCATGATCACTTCTGGCGGGTTGGGAACCATGGGCTTTGGCTTGCCGGCCGCCATTGGTGCTCAGATTGCCAAGCCCGACGCCATTGTTATTGACATTGACGGAGACGCGTCGTTCAACATGACCTTGATGGAGTTGTCGTCGGCAGTGCAAGCCGGCGCCCCCGTCAAGATTTGTGTTTTGAACAATGAGGAACAGGGCATGGTCACCCAGTGGCAATCGCTCTTTTACGAGCACAGATACTCGCACACCCACCAGCATAACCCCAACTTTATGAAGTTGGCCGAGGCCATGGGCGTCAAGGGTATTAAAGTCGCCACCCAGGCCGAGTTGGAGGCCGGGGTCAAGGAGTTTTTGGACTGTACCGAGCCAGTGTTGATGGAGGTTATTGTTGAAAGAAAGGTGCCTGTTTTGCCCATGGTTCCTGGTGGCAAGGCCCTTGACGAGTTTATCTTGTGGGATGCCGAGGTTGAAGAACAGCTGAACAAATTGAGATTGGAAAGAACCGGAGGCTTGCATGGATAGGTGGTCCTCCTGTACTTGCATGACATTTTCCTATTCACCTGTCTTTTGTATTTATATAATTGGTTATTTAAAAAAAAAGAAAAAAAAAATTGAAATTTGCTGGTGGAAAATAGACCAACTTTTTTGAATAAATAGTATGGGACAATTACAGTCCCTGCTCCAACTTCCCCCCCTCCTCTCTCTCGCATCCCCTGAGTGTACTACTTTCCCTGAGACCCGTGTCGGAGATTCATTAGTTCACGAGCCACGCCCTCGTCTGCTTTGCCATAGTCGCTGTTTTCCCCGCTCAACAAGAAATCAAACTTTGCAACCGACGGGACCTTGGCCAAGGTCTGGTACGGGCCCTGTAGCGGGTTATAGTACGAAGGCTGGGACGGCGGCATCGGCAATTTTGCAGCGAGAGTACCTTTTTGGCCGATACTGTTTGTACTGGAACTATCAGAATGGTGGTGCTGTTGCAGATGTTGGTGCTGGTGCAGTTGTTGGTGCAGATGTTGATGTTGGTGTTGGTGCAGGTGTTGGTGTTGGTGCAGGTACAGTTGCTGGTGGAGGTGGTGGCGGTGAAGATGTTCATCCACTGGCGGTTGTATATTGTTTGCCCTGGTGTTTTTCTCCACCAACTGCTCCAACACAAGATTGCTCTTGTACTTGATAAACTTCAAGATCTTCAAGTACTTGAGATCCTCGTCCATGTTTTCGTCATCCCAATCAATGTTCTTGTAGTACTTTATCGCAGCGGTATTTTCCGCGCCACCGCCTTCCGCATCATCGTCGTCGTCATCGTCATCGTCGTCTTCGCTTTCCTCTTGGTACTTTAAAATCTCATCCTTGAGCTCGTTGTTCATAAGCTTGTCAAACAACTCGTCCTCCTTCGCCTTCCTGGGCGTGCTGTACACGCCCGTCTTGTAGTTGATAAACACATTGAGAAACAAGTCGGTTGACCTGTGCAACAACGACACCGAATCCCGAATCAACCCCGACTCGTTGTTCCGCTTGATGAACTTCATTTGGCAAATCAAAAGGTACAACATTTGCAAAATGATCGACTTTTTGAGGTTAATCACCGTCATCGACAAGCCGTTCAATATGGAATTGTAGGGGGACATGGGTAGCTCCTTGTATATTCTCTTGGTGGGGTTGCTGCGGTGCGAGTTTGGCTTTCTCCTCTTGACTGAAAAATCATTAATAACAAAGCCATCCTCGTCGACATCGAGCCCCAAACTTTCCATGACTATTGCGTTTGACGAAATAACAGGCGTGTTTGACTTTTCCTGCGCCCGGTTGACGTGGTCAAAGATCAATATAAAATACCGCAACACCTCCCGCGATATTACGGCAATCTCCTTGTAGTAGTTAAAGTTCAACTCCTTGTCCACAATAAAGTTCAAGTAGTTGAGCGACCGGATCAAGGCGTAGTGGAAATTCAACTGGATTTTGATCAATTGCGACGCCGTGTGCACGTCAACAATGCCCGTTTGGTAGTAGTGCATCATCCCCTCGCGGGTGATGCTGGTACTTTTGCTCGAGTTCAAGTCGTGGTAGAGGTCGTTTTCCGTGATTCCCAACACGTCGGGCAACCGCATATCGCGGCTTAGAGGAAGGAGGGACAACTTTTTGCTCTTGAGCGATTGCCTCCAATCGGACAAGTTCTTATCAATGGTTAAGAACTGGTTGAAGTTGTAGTTTAAGTTTCCGTCGTTTCCATCGCCGTCGTCTTCGTTCAAGATCCAGTCGAGATTATGCGAGTGGTGTCCCTGTCCCTGTTGCTGCTGTTGCTGCTGTTGCTCCTTTTTCTTCTTGTCGTGTTTCAAGTATTGGTAATAATTCGGCGAGAACGACGACGGGATGATGATATTCATCAAGTTCAAAAACTCAAGACTCGGCTTCAAAAGAGTATTGAATAGGTCGTCGTTGTCGCCAAGCAACGACGACAACTTTTCCGGCGTCAACTGGAAATACCTATCAATCGTCACCGGGTTGATCACGGTGGTGTTCAAGCTCGGTTTGAACCCAAACTTGAGGTTGAAGCATTTCAACAACACCTTAAACACCCAGAATATCTTGACCCGGTTACGGCGTTGCTGCTGGGTCAACGACAAGTCGTTGAAAAACAAGTTTTTCGAGTTCAAGTTGATGCCCAAGATGCCGATAAAGGCATTCACCAACGACGACAATATCAACGACTTTAGCTTGTTGTTGGTGAGGAGGGAGTAGTACAAGAGCAACAAGTACGTCTGGAGCTGGTGGATGGAGACGTGGAAGCCGTTAAAGTACGGCAAGAAATCGTACAACGACCGGATCACCAACGCCGACTTTTCCTTGGTCGGCGCCTGCAACGTGTAGTTTGGGTTGGAGTGGTTTAAAAGCAAGTTCAAGTTCACAGTGGGGTTGGTGATGGTGATCATGGCGTACACCTGGATGATTGTCATCAAGTAGTTGTTGACAGTTTGGTAGTCGCTGGTGTTTGACAAGTTGAACCCGTTGATTGTTGAGTCGTCGTAGGTAAAGATGAACGGGTACATGGTGTGGAACTCGTCGTACGACTCCATAAACTGCTTGTAGTCAAAGATGGGTATGAAAATGTTGTAGTTGAGAAAGAACTGGGCAATCTGGTGGTCCAATTCCTCCTTTGACTTGAATATCCTCTTGAAGTTGTTGATGAGCTTGATAAATAGCTCATACACATCTTTGGGTAACTCGTTCTCGTCAGCGTCATCGGTGTTGTTTACGCTCAACGGGTTGTACGTCAAGTCAATGTCCTTATTGTGGAACAGGTTGTTTTTCGCAAACGACGGGTTGTAGAGGTAGCTGTTGGGGTCATTCAACAAGTAGTTGTGGCTGTTTGTGATTTTTAGAAACGGGAGGTTCAAGTTGATCAACAAGTGGTTGAACTGCGACTCAAAGTTGAGATTGTCGTTGCCAATAATAAGACCCTTGTTGTCAATGTTGAATATTTGGTCAATGGGGTTGTTGATCTGTACCGACTGGTTGGTGGACTGGAACATTACCTTGTCGTTTGTCGTTGTAGTGGTGGGGATGGCCGTTGCCGTGGCCGTGGCCGTGGCTGTGGCCGCGGAACTGGTGGTGGAGTCGGTTGAAACATTGCTCGCGGACGCCCTTGCTTTTGGCCCATCACCTCTTCCCTCTCGCATGAGCCGCACCTCCTCCTCCAACTCCTTTACCTTTCTTTCCAAGTTTTCCGTGTACCCCTTGGGAAACGCTCTCCTCGTGAGCTTGTCGCTTGTTTTGCATTCCACCGCAGCTTTGATGCAGTTGTCGCACGGCAGCTGGCCGTTACATTTAATCTTTTTTATTCGACACCGGTCGCACGCTTGCGACACCCGCACGCCAGACGACGTGCTTATTAGTTTGAGGTTGACGGTGGATTTGTCCTTGCCTGACTTTTCTTGAGCCAGGGCGTATTCCATTTCTTGGTTTTGGTTTTGGTGTTTGTGTCTTTCTCTTTTGAAACACAAGCTGATAAAGTGATGGTGTGCGCAGCCGTGCGTGGTGTTGCGAGTGTTGTAGAACCAATTGGAAGCGAGGTGCTGGCGAGTTTGAAGGTCCCTGTTGTTTTGGTTTCGGGTGTATGGGTTGGTGCGGGGCGTGAAAATATTTCTCCAGCTTTTTCTTCTGCTTTTTGCTTTTGCTTTTTTGTTTTCTCCCTCGGAGAAAAGGATATCACGTGAGGAACAGGTAAATGTCTTGTGAGGGCGGGGAGCAAAGAAGAAATCGCTTTATACACACATGTATACATACACACATTATACAACGGACTCACCATAAGGTTTTCGTTGTTCCCCCACCTCAGTGCCACAGTATTTATTGTTGTAAAAAGTTTCGGCACCGAAATGCCTTACCACCAGAGCCGTGTGGTTGGATGTAGACATAACAATAACCATCGGAGATTGGACAATGCAATGACCAGTTGCGCTGGGCAAATCGTAAAACCCATGCGCAAGTGGCACACTAAAAGTGTGACGCGCCAAGACAAATCAGAAGTCTTGTGTGCCCAATGATACAGGGTACCGTTTATGCTGCGTTTCTCGGCTTACTTGCTTTTTTGATTACTTGCAAAAACTTGCTTCCAATTATGAGGAAAGTCAACCACGGAATGAGTTGTTGCTTGCAAAACAGGAACGTTCTTCTCCCCCTTGATCCAAGCAGGCAACTCGGTGGTCTGTGGTTCTGCCTTCCCTTCCACAAAAAAAGGGGTTTGGGGTTGGCCAGCACGTCGGTTATATATATGGCAACTTGAGCAACCTCGCAAAGTTGCTACTGCTGCATTTGGAAATTGGTAGAGTCTACTGGGAAATGGTCCTTGATGGTTTAGTTGTACCATATAAGCTGCGATGTGGTGCTGCTGTTGTTGAGATCCAACAACCACAACATCTGCGAAACTTCGATACTGATGCGATTGCACCTCCTACCATTGTGTGCCGTGGTAATCAACGCTTGGCTGTTGGACTAGCCCAACACGCAAACCACCAGTGCAACGCCACCTGCTAGTCAGACAACTACAAAAGGTTTCTTTGACCAGCTCTTTGGTGGCGCAAGGACCGATCTGGTGCCATTGCTGTCTGCGACTGGTGGCCACTCTACTTTAAATAATGGGCTTTTAGCTGGTCTTTTTGGTGAGACATTATCGTCAACATCATCAACTTCATCATCAGAGGGGTTTTTAGGTGGCATGATTGGCGGCCTTCTTGGCGGTGGCACAGTCACCACTAAACCAGTAGGAGACACCACAAACACTGGCGACCAAGTACACGCAACAGCAGTGTCCACGGACGAAACCGAGCTGAATGACGACGACGACGGAGTGCTCAACCCATACTCACCCTACAACACTACTTGCCCCGCCCACAACATTGTGCGGGTGGCTGATGGTTTATCTGACCGCGAAAAGCGCTACATCGAGGCCCGACACAAGGTCACAAACCAGCATCTCGTGGACTTTTTGCAGCGAGCCAACATTTCCGATTTCGACCCAGCCTCTTTTATCAAAGACGATGCCCAGGACCACAACATTTCCATTGGTTTGGCATTTAGCGGTGGTGGGTACCGAGCCATGTTGTGCGGCGCGGGCCAGATGTTGGGGATGGACAGTAGATACAACGATGCCAACGACGGGGCGCTTGGCGGGTTGTTGCAAAGCGCCACATACTTGACGGGCCTCTCGGGCGGCAGCTGGCTAGTTGGCTCATTGGCAATTAACGACTGGGTATCGGTGGCAGATGTTGTTAGCGGAGAGTCCAAGATTTGGCAATTGGAAGATTCCGTGTTGAGTCCCAGTACCTTGAACTTGCCAGAAACACTCAAATACTACCACGGTCTAGGCACCGCCATTGCCTCAAAGCAAGGCGCCGGGTTTGACACGTCCGTCACCGATGTTTGGGGAAGGGCATTGTCGCACCAGTTTTTTGACGGCGACTCTGGTGGTTCAAACGTCACCTGGTCCAGCATCAGAAATCTGTGACGATAAAAAGGGAAAGCAACCAGGAATGGATCCAGAGGTGGTGTTCTGGTAGGGGTCTGTTTCCTGATACTACGGGCAACCAATCTGAAATCGAGTATTAAAACTCCTATCATTTTAATCATCATTTGGGCATTCCTACTTCTTTTAATCTCAAGTTTGGATACGCCCAACAAGGTGAGTGTTTTCCTCAAGCCTTTTACAATAAACTGCTGCTCAGTACTCCGCAATTGGGATATCAACGTCAAATATGACCCTGGTGAGGCTAAAGTCGTGATGTTGTTGCACTATTTGCTAACATAGGAGAAAGGAAGATACCCCCATTTAGGCTGGCAGGAAATTCTTGTTAAACAACTGTACACCTTTCCTGTCAACAAGTGGGGAGGAAATGGCACGAAACACACCTCCACCTTCCACTTTCCAGTACTTGAACATGACAAGACCCTGATACAGCGCCGTGCCTGTTTGTTTGTACAGGGTCGTCCATTCTGCCCCTACAAGCTGAAAGTCACGTGCTAAACAGGCTAGCTTATTTTTTTGGCGTCACCGTTGCCATCCGGATCAAACGGCGCAAAGGAACCATTTCTCCACCAGATAAGAAACGATGAGGACAAAGAAAAAGGGGAGGGGGACCAAAAAAGAAACCCTTGTCTTTTCATCCACCCCCACAAATTGGACAGCCAAGAAATGAATGACAAATAGTGGCACCTATTGGGTCAACATTTGAGAGCAACCCTGGTGACAATAGGCACCCACCGGCATTTACCCGCATTTGGGCGCCAGCGCGCCGTTGTGCCTTGTTAGCCTCCCCCCCCCCTGTGGAGGCCTAATCCCGCACGACGGGTCGTGTCCGTGTCCAGTGGGGGAACACAAAAGAAAAGAGGAAGAAAAAAAAAAGCAATTTTTCAATTGTAGTGCCTCGTCCTTGTCTTCCTTGTCTTCCCTCCACCCCCGTTTTCCTTCGCTGTGCTTCTATTCTGCTGCTTACTAATTAATCCCTCTTCGTGCCCATACAAAACTTTACTGCGCATTTCATATATTACCCCCCAGTTTGCACAACCACTTGTTTCATTAGCAAACAACCATTTGGACCCTTGCCACCACCACACCACACCACACCTGTAAACCATGGCTGACGTAAAGAGACAGTTTTCGGCCGTGTCGACGCCCAGCGCCACCAGCAGCCCAGAAGAGCATGACGATAAGAAACTACACACCAAGCCAGGAAGAAAGCCCATTGAGACGGAGCCCAAGTCCAAACGGACCGCGCAGAATAGAGCCGCCCAGAGAGCATATAGGGAACGTAAGGAGCGCAGAATGAAGGATTTGGAAGACAAGGTCAAGTTGTTGGAGGATGAAAATGTCCGGGCCACCACCGAGGCTGACTTTTTAAAGGCCCAGGTGGATATGTTGAAGAATGAGTTGGCTAGGTATAGGGGCGGCGACTCTGATTTCAAGGACTTGAGGTTGCCCACCAAGGTTGGCCACTTGTCAAACCCCCACACTGGCGACAGCACTGGACCCAGCTTTGACTCGCCCGTGAGCTCATCGACCAAGAGCTCGCTATCCGACGGCCACAAGTTGTCCACCTCCAACTCATCAGTGTCAAACAGCTCGCCAAGTGCGTTTTCGTTTGAGTTTCCGTGGTCAAAGACCAACTTGGAGGTGATGAAGAGAGAACAGCTGCAGAAACAGCTGCAGGTGCCCGACTTGGTGCTGGGGTCGTCGTCGTCGTCGTCAACGTCGCCGTTAAACAATGACTTGGTGGTGTCGCCCGAATCCTCAGTGGCATCGTCGGCCTCCACCAACCCCAGCACAAACGCGCCCCATATCAATGCAAACTTGGACTTTACCTCCAACTTTAACGAACAAGTGGATCCCTTTTGCGCCGAGCTAGGCGAAGCGTGTGGCACCAAGCAGGACCCCACGCCAAAGTACAAACGTAACTCGCAATCAGTAACCTCGCCAAGCTACTTTAACTCGCCATTTTCAAACCTACAGCAGCAGAACCAGAACCTGCACCATCACCAGAACCTGCTCCTGCAGACGTCGCAAAACTCAGTCCAAGAGTATTCGGACCCGTTTTTCACTGGAGACGGCGCTTCTGATTTCAACTTTATCTTGGACAAGTCTGATCCATTGAGTTTTTTGAATGACAACAACTTTGACGTGTCGCTTGCCTTTGGCGAGAGTCCCTCGTTGAAGGAGCAGCAGCAGCAGGACCCAATCGAATTGCTCACTACCGAAGAGTCTGTGTATGATCCGTTAAAGAATGTTGTCAATACCAATTTCAACTTTAACGATTTCGTAAAGTCGAGTTTGCCACAAGATGAAGAACCCGAGGTGAGCGTAGCTGGCGCCGGGGATGAGCGTGACGACGAAAGCGAAGTTGTTCCAGCGCCGCAGCAGACAATGAAGTGCAGCGAAATTTGGGATAGGATCACGGCGCACCCCAAGTACACCGAGATTGACATTGATGGGTTGTGTAGCGAGTTGAAGCTGAAGGCAAAGTGTTCTGAGCGGGGCGTTGTAATAAACGCCACCGATGTGAATCAGTTGTTGGAAGAGAGTTATAAGCGGTGATTTAGTTGGTTGCTTTTTTTTTACAGAAATTTATAATGCAAGATATTTTGTGTGTGTGTGTGTTGTATATGCTATTCCATGGAAATGTCGTAGTCGACGTCGTTCTCCTGGTCAAGCAATTCATCAATGGCTGCGAGATCGTCTTGCACATCTTGGCGCTTTGTGGGGTCTTGGTCTTCCTCTTTGTCATTTTGTTCTTTGTCATCTTGCCCAACATCCTCTCCCTCATCCTCTTCAATTCTCGTCGATTCAGTCTCCTGCACCTCCCGCACCTCCTCATCCATCACCACCTCCACCACCTCATCCTCATCCAATTCGGCCAAAATCGAGCCCTGTCGCTCCTTCTTCATCTCGTCTCTCTTCTTGGCGGCGCCATACTTTTCATTCACCATCTCAACAAACGTGTCAAAGCTCCTTCTAGAGTTTCGGTCCAATTGGAAATCATACTCTGTACTCTTCTCCTCGAGCACCCCTGCGGTCCCTTCAAGCGCATCAAGCAATCCCTTCAACACAGTACTATCAATCTCGTCCGAGATATGAAACTTGTTCAAGCTATTCACAATCGCCCGCTTCGTCAATCGGTTGGTATCCTGTTCAAGCGCCTGGAGCAAGTACACGCATTGCCAGACATGCAGCGCCTGCTTCTCCACCTCACGCGGGGTCATATTGACCAAGTTTTCCGGGTCGCACCACGAAATAAGCTGCGAGATAACGGTGGATGGCGATAAACCCGAATGGAAAAACTCCGAATCGGTGGTGAACATGCGGAAAACAACATCGCCAGTGACGCTAGCCACGCGTGCTTGGTGGTTGGGGTGGGAAAAGGCATACACTGGGATGCAAAAGCCAAGAATCTGGCGCAACTCTTGATTGTCCTGGGTCGAGGGGTGAAAGTAAAACAAAATCAACGCCTCAAAGAGCTGTTTCTCCGACTCATACTCGTCACTTGCCGCTTGCTCTGCCTCTGTTCGCCCACCATCTTCAGGCGCGGGATCGGGCGCCGTGGTACTATTGAACACGTCGGCAAGAAATAGTTTGCACAACCCTTCAGCAACCACACATTGCAACTTGGGCATCTCGGACGCCGCCAACGCCTTGTAGAATATACGGGCAAACTGAAACGCATTCTCGCCAATGATTGATGCGCCATAGGTTGAAATTATATCAATCACCGCCTTCATGCTCAACACTCTCACCACCTCTCCGCTCGTCCTCATTGCATGGTAGTACGTTGACACTGCCATTTCGGCAATGTTTTGGTCAATCAAGGCAAACAACCCCAAGCATCTCAACCCTTGAAGGTGCAATGCTTTCCGCTCGGTTTTGCTAATGGCGTAATTAACCAACCCGGAATAAACAGACGATAGCGAAATGTGGTTCTCGAGTCTTCCCTCGACGGATTCTAGAGTGTATTGTGTCATGATCAAACAGCGAAGAACAATATCCTCTTGGGGGAAAGTCGGCTCCGTTCGTCTCCTTTTACTGCTTGGATCACGCTGGCTCTCGTTGTCATCGTCATCGTCGTCATCGTCATCATCGTTGTCACCATCGTTGTCATCACCATCACCACCATACTCCTTTCGTTTTCCCTGCTGTTGTTCATGTTGTTCTTTCTTCTCCTCTTCTATTTCCCCTACCCCCTCTCCAAAGCCTGAAACGGCAGATACAAACGTTTCATCCTCCTCATAATCAAAAGAGTCCCTGATATCAGTGATAATCTCGGTGGCCATGGAAACAAAGTCCCTATCAGTGTCAGAAACCTGCTTCAACACCTTCAAAGCAGTAGGGATCAACTCAACAGGTAGATTGTCGCTCGTCAAAGTAGTTCTTATAAGCTGCATCATCTTCTTCTTTCCAAACTCGTCAATGTCATAGACGTGGGCTAGCACGAGCAATTGCCCAATAATAAACTCGAGATCTTTTAAATCTTCAGCAAATGAGGCATACTCGGCATTGCGGCTAAACTCCTCCATCTCGTTGCGTTTCCCAGCCACTGCCTTTGCAAACGACTCTTGGGCAATGTTGAACCTCCTCTCGCACTCTTCAATTTTAAAACGCAACTCCTCCTCTTGGGAAGCCACTTCTTTGACATTGTGTCGAAGCTGCTTGTACTGCTTCTTCAAGTCGTCTTGTGGGATTGCTTCCACTTGGGCAACAAGTTCCTCGCTTCCAGCCTCGGCCATCAAGTCGCCGTACTCTGCCTCACCCGGCCCCTTTTCCCGCATGCGTTTTTTGAAAACCTTTTGGCCCAAGTGCAATTCATCGAGTTGTGCAGCCACCACACGATGGTTCTTTTTCCCCAAATCGGTCTCATAGTTGATTCTGGTCATTTGGTTCTCAAGGGCAAATATTTCGCTGTCATAGTCTTCAAGACGAGCGAGGTGAGCCTCGTTGGCCTTGACGAGCCCGTGGTTCTGGCCAATCATCTTTATCCGCAACTGCAAGTACTTGTCCAAGGTATCGGCCAACTCCGTGGCCAGGGGAAACGCTTCTATCAAGCTTGCCAACCCTTGGCTTTTCAAAAATTCAAAGTATGTCCTCATCAAAAACGCCTTCTCCACCGTCAATGCCTTCCAAAAACTCTCGTCAATCTTGATGTCTTTTAGCTTGTCTTGGCGCGTCTTGTAAAACACCTGCATTGCTTGCTCGGCCACGCCACTTTGGCCAACCTTGAGCTCTTCAATGAGTTGAAGCACATCCTGGTCAACCGAGTCAAACCAGTGTTGTGTCAACATCTTGGTGGCGGCATCCACCACGGCATCTTCACGGTCGCCCAACCCCCACTTGAGCAAAAGCTCTCTGCTCCCAAAGTCAATGTTTTTCATGCCCCCCAACTCCCTTGATATTCTCAGAAACACAATTCGCCGGTTGATGGTGTTGGCATCGCGCGCAGTGTCAATCAAAAACGGCAATGTTTGCTGGGACTTGCTCAAATTTAACAAAGCGGCGCGTCTCACCTCGGGGCTAGGGTCGTTACACAATGAGGCAATCACTTTTTCCACAACCTTGTCATTGTTGATTTCAATGCTGAATGGATTCTGCTCTTGTTCAAAGTCAAAGTTGAAGGTTTGAAAGTGTGCAATGGCCAACACCGCTTGTAGCCTTACAATAGGTTCCTTATCGTGTAAGCGCCGCGAGAGGGACGTGTACAACACTTCAAACGTCTCGGTGTCGATTTCGCCAATGTAGTACACCAAGTATGCCAAAAACTGCACGACGCGATAGCGCACATTCTTGTCCTTTGCCTCTATGCCACGCAACAAGTGGTCAACGAGGTACTTTACAAACACGAGGGTGTGACTGTGTCCATCACCTTCATCCACCATAGCATCTTTTTTGTTTCCTCTGGTTTTCTCATCTTCTTCTCCTTCCTGTTTCCCCTCTTCTTCTCCTTCCTGCTTCTTCTCGAGCTCGTCGCGACTCAAAACACTGACAAACGACGAGCAAAACTTGGCAATGCGGTCAGCCACTTGCTCGCCTTTCTTCAACGGGAGCACCATATTCACGAGCCGAGTAAAGTACATGGCAAAGTACTCTTCGTGGCCCAATTCAATGGCGCGATGAAAGATATTCTTCATAATCTTGACCAACTTTCGATGGCCCGAGAGGTTCACCTGTGCGTCTTGAAACACGTGCGCCATTGCGACTCGTATCTCGTCATAGTTGTTGTATTTCCTGATTTGTGCAAGCGTTGGCTTGGAGCTCGTTATATATGTCGCGGGCTCCATCGCGGGCTCCATCGCGGGGGGTGAGGCAGAGACCATAAATGTGGTGATCTGCGTCTACTTGGTTGTTTGTTTTTGGTTGTCCTGTTTGATTGTTTTTGTTTGTTTTTGTTTACACAACTCCGCTACCAAAGACAAATCAGCCCACACACGACCCCATCGTCGTGCCGAGAAACATGGTAGCGCACTGCCAAGCTTGACCCTCGATGGGATCTGAACGCCACTTGCTTGGGTTGATCCTCATTGAATTGTGCGAGGGTGCAAGGGAAAGGACTTGTTGGAGAGAGAGAGATACTCATACGAACTTGCTGGGGCGGCACCATATCGCTGGTTGATAAGCAAATGAGTGAGATAACGCCTTCCCCTTTTCCCTTTCCCCTTCCCCTTCTCCTTTTCCCTTCCCCTCCTGCTCGTTACCCCAACCCCCTCGTGTGCTCCTTCCCTCTTGTGTGGTTTCTCTTCCCCGTTTTTTACTTTCCCCTTTTTTTTGTTGGTATGCGGCGGCAATTGGAAAAGTGGGGAGCAACTTTGATCACATGAAAAGAAAGAGAAACAGAGACTCAGCCTCAGCCACATCATCATCAAATCTCCACAAAAAAAAAATATGGGTTATATCAATAGCGGGCTCAGACCATAAATACTCCGACAGGGAGAAGCAAAAAAAAGTACTCTTCTTCTTTTCTCCTTGGCTATCCTCAAATGACATTCAACTTGTTTTCAAACCACTTTCACAGCGAAAGACCCATGACTCCGCGCGGGGAAGAAGTGGAGGAGGAGGAATGCAGGAACGATACTTTGACCAATGCTGAAACACCCTTGATGGATGCAAGTGCTTCTATTGATGGCGGAAATGCGGATTCAAAGCCCACCAATCCTACCATTGCAAATTTGCAGAATGAAAAGTACTACCGGTCTTCTGACAACTTGGTGGTTGGGTTGTAAGGGCAGCATTGGTGTGGGTCACGCTTTATGGGTTACGCTTTATGTGTTTTGTTGCTTTCGGTTACGCTTTATGGGTTATATTGCTTTTGGTTATAGTATAAATATAAAATAGCATAAAAAAATTAAAGGTTTTTGCACAACACGTTTTCAACAATCTGAATGTCCTTGTCCGACATTTCATTCCAATCAACCCCCTCGCATTCTGCCAACAACGATGGGTCTTGCTGGTCGGCGATTATGTCAAGTAGCACATTTCCAGCCACCGCTCTAATCTGAGAGAAACGGTGGTTGCCCACAATCCACAAAAGACGCTGGTGTACCTTTTCCTTAAGGGAAGGCACCTTTGAAAAGTAGTAAAACAACTTTACAACCACCCCCATTCGAGCCACATTGTTTGTGTTTATGTGCAAGTTGTAGCACTTTACAAAAAGCCTCTCGTAATCTAGGCCCTCAAACTGGTAGTTTGCTTCAAACATTTTCAAAAACATTTGAAGAACCATTAAAATGCACTTGAGCTGTCTGGGCGTTGCTGCTGTTGTTGTTGTTGTTCTTACTGCTGCTGCTGTTGTTGTAGTTCTTACTGCTGCTGATGCTGCTGTTGTTGCTGTTGTTGGCTTGGACGGCTTAAATAAAAGCTGGGTCCATGTTTCAACGTCCTTACCCGTGGGGGAATAACGCAACAACTCGTTGAATGCGTCATTGATAATGGCTGGGCTACCGGTAAAAGACCCCACCGTAAACGAAACACCCCGCCAAAACTCGGCAATCTCGTCATCTTTGGTCAATTGTTTGCGGTAGCTAAACAATGCACGCCAATAGTTGTCGCCAGTTCCATCAACAAGCAAACCAAATGCCCTTGATCGTATCTTGTCCATCAACTCTCCAGACAATCGGATCAACTTTAGCTTCACCTCCCCATTCATAAGCTTGGTATCCCGCACGAGCTTGATCATGCTGAGTCGGACTTTGGACCCCACATCGCCCTGTTCCGTGATTGTATAGTCGTCAAACAACTCAAACATCTGCATCCCGGTGATCATAGCAACGGCATTGGGTTGCTTGGACAAGTTGGCATTGAGATTATCAATCAAGTTGGACCTGATTTCAGCGTCGATTTTGGTGTTTTTTATCAACCCCATAATCTCACCGTACTCCGTCTCTGTAAAATGCGTAAAGTCGAAAACCACTCGCGACAATGTTGGGCATATGGGCAAATGGTAGATAATCGAGTCAAATGGCACCGTGAGTTGCTGGGACACAAGCATCCTCAACTGCTTTTCGTATCGACCGGATTTCATAATCTTGAACAAATTGTCCCAATCCTTGTCAGACACCAGCGTGTGCTGCAAATATGCCAAGTACCCCGGTACCATGTCTGTATTGGTGTCGTCATAGTGGAAATGTTCAAACACAGCCGCCAAGCGGTCCCGGGAAACACCCAAATCAAACAAAATGTGCCAACGGTTGCATGCACTCAACTGGCTGACTATTTCGTCCAAACTCCACGCACAGCGGGGCACAATTTCCAAGGTTTGGGGCTGGTCGAGCAATTTCTTTAAATACCAACCGCCCTTGCCACTCCCCCCGCCC
>JAKTZW010000394.1:22509-34233 GCA_030579015.1 Zhuliangozyma blackwelliae | reverse complement strand
CCCCTGCTCTGCTTTGGAAGAATCTCTCCCGCTTCTACTAGGGGCTCCCTTCAAGCACAGGTTACGCCTCGCCCTCGACAAGCCGCCCCCCCCCCACTGGTTCTCCCACACCAGTCCAATGGAGAAAGAAGGAAAGGAAAGCAAATTGAATCGAAGCAAGGAGAATAAAAATTCAGCACAATAGAAAAATAAATCGAATCCGACAAGAGAGCAAAAAAAAGCAAAAGCAAAAAAGAAGAAGAAAAAAAAAAAAAACTTTTCCCTCTCACCCTCACAACTCACAACTCACACACCTCACACACACACATTCTTGACTGGCCACTAACCTCTTTGCCAATCGAGATCCAGCTCACCATTTATCCACCAATGACAACAACCGTTCCATTGATCTATTCCTTCCCCGGGTTCCGTGGCGTCGCAGACGCTGTGGCTGATCACGTTATATCAGCCCAGAACCAGACCTTGTATGGCACCACCGATTTGAAACAAATTGAATTGATAAAAGAGGGCAAGAGACCCACAATGTTGAAGCTGTCCAGCACAATCAGCGTGCATAACGCCACAGGCACAGGCACAGGAACCAGCGCCAGCACCAGCACCAGCTTTACTCCACAACACTCACCCTCGCATTCTCAAAGCGGCATAAACGGATCAAATGGGTTGTTAACTCCCACTGCACCAGGAACGCCCTCCCTCTCCTCCACTGGCAATGGCAAGACCAAGAAGGAAAAAAAGATTCAAAAAAAGCAGGAGCAGAGGTTCAAGATTGCCATTAGTGGCGGGTCGCTCATCAAGATTTTGCACCAGGGGTTGTTGCCCCGGCAGGAGTTTATCGAGTGGGACAAGTGGGATATCTACTTTGCCGACGAAAGACTAGTACCGTTTGACTCGCCCGACTCCAACTATGGCCAGGCCAAGCGCCAAGTGTTTGACCACATTACTGGCGACAAGCAGCCCAATATTTACCACATTGACGAGTCCCTCATTGACGACCCACAAGAGGCTGCCGACGACTATGAAAAGCAATTGATTCGCAACTTTGCCAAAAAGGATAGCGTAAAGTTGCCCTTGTTTGACTTGTTGCTATTAGGATGTGCCCCCGACGGCCACATTGCCTCCCTTTTCCCCAACCACGGCGAACAGTTGCGCGAAAAATTGGCCTGGTGTTTGCCCGTGTCCAAGGCCCCCAGCGGACCCGAAAACAGAATCACATTGAGCATACCCGTCCTTTGCCATGCGGCAAGAGTCACATTTGTCGTGGAGGGGTTGACCAAGGCATCCATTATAAGGACAATTATGGAACGGCCCGAAAAGGGCTTGCCCGCGTCCATTGTCAATGAGGGCGCCGCCGGAAGAGTGGTTTGGTTTGTCGACGATGCCGCCTTGAATGACTTGTACGATATCACCAAGAAAAAGTACAAGTACTTGTCCCTCAATGGATCAGAACCAGAAAGTTGAACTTGGCGGGAAAGCTCATCAATGGCACCGCATGCACCACAGTAACAGCCACCACAGTATCACCGCATGCACCATAGTAACAGCCACCACAGTATCACCGCATGCACCATAGTAACAGCCACCACAGTATCACAGCATTGGCACCAGGGGTGCCAACAACAGCAGTTTCACACCACCACCACCACCACCACAGCACCACTGATATGCCAGCCACTTGGCATACATCCCTTCTATTTATCATCCCACCCTCTCCCCAGAATTGTCATTCCAATCGCTTTATGCATCTCTATGTAAAGTATCACCCCTCCATCTTTTTTTCTGTTTTTTTTGTTGTTGTTGTTATATTTACAACTATATAACTATATCTTATAAATCCTTAACCACATGTTCTGGCGCTCTCTCGGCCCATTCCGTCCATGACCCATCGTACACCCTGATGGGGACATTGAGGTTGAGGATCGACTCGAGGGCAAACTTTAAAATGACAGCCGTGACGCCGGTGCCGCACATGACAATGACCCCCTTGGGATACTTTTGTAAAATATCATTGGCCTCTAGTCCAATTGCCCGGTTGACAATGGCCAAGATCTCCTCCTTGGACTTGAAGGACGAATTCTCCAACAAATCAGTAAATGGCAAACTCCTGGCCCCGGGGATATGGCCCGACGACAACCCCGGTCTCGGCTCTGGCGCCTTGCCCGTAAACCGATCGTGCGACCGCGCATCAAGCAACAAGTACTCCTCCAGCAACCCCCGCGCGGTGACCAACCCCACCAACTCGTCAAACCCAACCACCTGCTCGGCATTATTCCGAGCAAACTCCCCCTCGTCCACCACTCCCGCCGCATCCGCTGCATCCGCCTCCGCCGTGCGTCCGTCAGTTGCCGCTGGAGGCTCTACATCCAAGGGATACTCGCATTTCTTGTATGTCAAGTAATTGTCGAGCAAGTACACCTTGGGGTGTCCCGCGAGCTTCCACGTCCACGCCGCGCGCGGACCCGAAAACACCCCGGATTTGTCGTACACCACCAACAAGTCATCGCGCCGGATTGCCAAGTCGCGGTACGCCAGGTTCATAATCGCTGCCGTGGGTAACATGTGGGGGAATTTGGACTCACGGGCATACTTGTCCAAATCAAAAAACCGGGCCCCGGGGATGCGCTCAGCAAGGTATTCGCGGTGGGCGTGGCGCGGGTTGTTGGGCATAAACCAGGTGGCGTCAATTGGAACCACCCGGGATGTGGGCTTGGATGCCACGAGGGTGCGGTACGCTCCTGGCGTGATTATCGAGAGGAATTTGGCCATGGCTGGTGGTGGGGAAATGGAAAAGAAAGAAAAGTCAGGGGTACGAATTTTGTGGGTGTTGACTTTTTTTTTTGTGCTCATGAAAATCTATGTACTGTCTTTACTGCTGTCCTTGCTGTCTCCACTGCTGTCCTTGCTGTCTCCACTGCTGACCTTGCTGTCTCCACTGCTGTCTTTGTTATTCTCCTTGTTCATCATGGCATCCGAAAACCGGGCAGTGTCGATGCGCATAAACTCACGGAGCGCCATGGTGGCATAGGAGGCAACCCCCAATTGCATGGTAAACACCACCGCCGTCTTGGACCCCGTGGTGGACTCAACCACTCTCTTCACCTCTGGCTGCTCCTTCTTCAACCGCAAGAGTTCCAAATCGGTGCGGACAATCTCCTGGTCGTCCGCCTCATACTTGACAATGTCAAACGAGAGGTTGGCGGGCTTGGTGAGAATGTGGCGATAATTGCCCGTGAAGGAAAACTCGCGAATCTTTCTCACCATATTAAACGGATCCAACCCGTCCTTGGCCATCACGTCAATATAAACCTGCCTCAATGTCTCGTTGCAAGGGTATGTCACCTTGTACCCGGGCAAGGGCAACACGACATTGTAGATTGTATACTTTCCCGACAAGATATCCTCCTTGGTCAATGCCTTGACCCGCACATCCTTGGAGTCAAGCACATCTTCTTCCACATCATCCTCTTCCTCCAAGTCCTGAGAAACAACGGCACTGTCATCAACCACCAAGTCCCCCTCCTGCAACTCGACTCCAAACAACTCGATTCTCCGCGACACCACCAAGTTCCACACATACGACTGGTAGGCGTGTCCATACATGATCCGCAAGTTTTTGGGGATGGCCATAATCGCCTTTTGGTACGCACCCGCGGCAAACTCCTTGGTGTCACTGTTTTGCTTCTCTTGGGAAAGAACCTTTAGTATTGCCGACTCGGCACTATAATAGTGCGGCAACACCTTGAGCGCCGCCTTGGGGTCCTTGGTCTCAGCCCAAACTCTCCGCATCTCAATTGACCCAGGCGCCACCGCCGGCATCTCTCCCAAAATCGTCTCGACAAACTCCTGCCAATTCTCCCGGAGCAAGGGGATGCCCAACTCGTGCGTCGAGATTGAAAACGAGCCAAACCTCTGCATGCCAAAGTAATTGATAAACCCGTGCTGCTTAAACAACTCAAAGCATTCCTTAACCACCTCATCAACGTCATTGCCGCTCTCCGTGTTGACATCACGAAGGGTGATGGTAAACTCGTTCCCCGTCAACAGGCCAAGCTTTAATGGCTGATCTTCATACAGAAACCCGCCAAGCCTATAGTTGCGGGCCGAATGGTTCAATCCATTCACCCGCGCCACCTTGCCGCGATGGATACTAAACCGCTGGCAAGTGACGCCACGCCGGTCCTTGGTCCCGGCATAGCCAATCACCTTGGACGGGATGCGCAACACCTTGGCAATAGTCCCGGCCACGTCCATCGTCTCGCGGTTTTCCTTGTACACCGTGAAATGCAAGTACGGCTTATACGGACCGAGTCCAAAATTGACAATGCCATTGTCGTCAACGTGGTCAGTGTCGTTGCGCTTGGCCCAGCGTGAATCAGAAGTGGCGAGGGTGATGGTGAACCGGTTGTCTGGGGTGGTTTTGGTCTCCAACTTGCTCTGGAACGCACCTCTAATAAGCTGGTGCAATGTTGTCCGCTGCGCCTTGTCGTTGAACGCGGCGGCGGTTTCAACCTTGGCGGCGGTGGTGGTGGCAGAACCCTTGTTGGCAAAGAGCCCCTCAATCTGGCTCAATTCTTGTTCAGTCACATATTTCAACAACTCGGCGCGGTTCTCCGTGGACAAGTCGTACTTTGGCTTATTGGCCCTGATTTCCTCCTGTTCTTGCTCGGTCTTGCCCGCCATTTCCGCGCGGTGCTTCTCCTTCTCCTCCGCCTTGCGGTCCCTCTTGTTCTTGACATTGGCCAATCCTTCATCTTCCAAATGCACAACTTTGCCATTTTCGTCAATCTCGTTGACCTGAAAGTCGGCGTACCTGCTCTTTAACCGGCCCGTGAAGCCGACATGGTTGGCGTGGATAAATTGGGTGATGCCCACGTCAACTTCTTGGATCGTGCTTGGTCTCACCCTCTTTGCTGGGGATGTATCCAACGGCGACGCTGCTCTTTTTGACATGGTGAAAAGAAAAGTAGCTTTGCTATTGTGGGTGAGTTGGTGGGATAGTTATTTCAAATATCTCAACATGGAAATGGTGTTGGTGTCTTGAAATTTTTCTCCACTGGGCGATGAGTTTTAATATGCGCCGCTTTGTTTGTGGAGCCGAAAGGGGAATATAAAGAAAAAGTTGCAAATTGCAAAAAAAAAAGTGGTGTAACCACATTACAAGTATTCTCCTCCTCCTCCCTCTTCCTCCTCTTACCACCACCACCAACAAAGCAAGCAGAGTCAATACCTCCCTCCCCCTTTTATCAAGCTATTGCTATACAGACACCTGCACCATGCTTAGATCCATTGGACGCACCGAACTGTTCTACCGGGACATGCCCAGAACAAGCAATGGCAACAATGGGACAATCAAGCATAGCAACATTTCCCACAAGCACACACACGGTAAAGCTGCCCACACCAACACCAACACCAACTCCAACACCATCACAAACACCACTACTACCACGGCCATCAACACCACCACCACCACCAGCCCAAATAGCATGCTCAAAAAGACCTCGCTCACAAACATTCCCTCGTCCCGGTTCCTGGGCTTTGGTTTCCGCGGCATGTCGGACGAGTACCGCACTGCTGGAGCCTCCACGAGAAGATCAAACTTTTTCAAGGTTTGTTCGTGGCCATTCACCCGGATTGAATCGTCTCTCAGCTATTCCAAACAGCTGCACATGCTGCAGCAGCACCAACACCGTCACCAGCTGTACAACCACCACCACCACCACCAACACCACCAGCAACTGGATCACCATCAGCAGTACATTCATTCGCAGGATCAACACCAGCTGTACCTCCAGTCGCAGGATCAACACCAGCAGTACTTTCAGCCGCTTGCACAACCACTTGAACAGCACAAGCAACGCCAATTGCTCGAACAGCCACACCAGTCACACGCGCTTCAGTTCCACTCGGCCATCTATGAAGCTAATGACGACCCAAGCTTTGGCGGCAATATCCACGGCAATGGCCATGGCCACAATAACGGTGTCGGTACAGTTGCAGAAAAGAGTGTGGCTGTTGCACCAAAAACACGGGTTCTTAGAACCAACCCGTCTTTGGAGAGCATGCGCAACACGGAAAGGTTGTCCAAGGCGCACACCAATAAGAAGCAAGGCACCGAGGGGCTGGGAAACCGGGTTATGGTGGTCACCAAGGCTGGGGCCAATATGGGGATCAATAGTCTTCTTGAACAAGTGTGTGGCGGGCCTTTGGAAAAGGTGGTTCAGTTTCGAGACCGGGTCGAACTCCACTTTGTATCCCCCACCCAAGCCAACCAGTTTTACACCTACGGCAAGGGGTCTGGGTTGCTCATGGTGAATGGTGAGAAATTGCGGGTTGAATGGTTGGAAAGTGACCGGGCATTCACCATGCCACTCCCCGAGCCCCTCCTCACTGGAATCAAGCAAAAGGGCTACTGTCGGGGATTGATTGTTTCGCAACCGGTTCCGGGCAAGAGAATCAGAAGCGGCAACAAGATCTTTTACCCGGAGCCAGAGGACCATTATTCCCAGTTGAGTGTGGAAGATATAAGGGAAGATTTCCGACCATTTGGGGAGATTTTGGACATTGGCGGTGTCATTAGTAGAAAGTTGTCCTTTAGTGTGTTTTACGCCGATATCCGCAGTGCCATTATGGCCAAACGCGAGGTGGATACTGAGGGGAGCCGCTTGAACAGAAAGTACAAGGACTGGACCGTACGTTACGATAAGGACACCACCGACCGGGCTTGCTTCCAGATATGATCCCGCGTAGCCCTAGCTAAAGGAAATACATACACTTTAACTCACACATTTGCAAAAAGACATTAGATTTCTCAAAATGGCGAAAATGTAAATAGTGGAGCACCAAAGAAAAAAAAAAAAAAATTAGGTGCTCGTGTGTGCGAAACTGTTGATCCACTACATTCACACGTACCCATACACGAGACCACCAGCAATGTCAAGCAAGACGCCAATGAGATCACGCTCGTCGTTGGGAACCATGTCACCCGCCACGTCCACGCCATCACGTCCATTTAGACCGCCCTCGAGGCCCACCATGCGGCTGTCGTCGCCTGCGTTACCCACATACTCGCGGCCTAGTTCTGCCATGGGGAGCCGGCCAAGCACGCCCGCGATGAGGGCAGAGCCATACACGGGAACCATAACGGTGTCGGTGCGTCCCAACCCCTACTCTGCAACCCTGGATAACACAAGTGCTGGTGGTGCCCACTACAACAACAACAACAATAATAACAACAACAACAACAACAATAATAACAACAACAACAACTGGCATATTGACGAGTATGTCAACACAATCAGCAACGTCGACGGCACCGCGTTCCAGTTTGACAATGTGTTTCCCGCCCGCCAATTGGCCAATCGAGAAGTGTATGACCGGTGCTGCAAGCCGGTGGTGCACCAGTTTTTGAACGAGGGGTACAACGGAACTGTGTTTGCGTACGGGATGACGGGGTCGGGCAAAACGTACTCGATCAAGGGCGTGCAGGGAGACCCCGGGTTTGTTGAGCTAGCCATCAATGACATTTTCCACAAGGTGGGACAAAATGGGATGAACAAGTACGTGGTGAGCGTGTCGTACCTCGAGATTTACAACGAAAAGATTATTGACTTGTTGACCCCGACCCACTTGAACGCCGAGCTCAAGATCCGTGACGATGTCGATTATGGGGTCAGAGTCGTTGGTTTGACGTCAACGACTGTGTCCTGCCGAGAGCAGTTGCTCGACTTGATTGAGCGCGGCGATGTGAATCGAAAGACGAGTGCCACCGACTTTAACGCCCGGTCGTCGCGGTCGCACTCGATATTACAAATCAGGCTCAATGCGGTCGACGTGGCTTCAAACACCGAAACCAAGTCGACGCTTTCGTTGTGCGACTTGGCCGGGTCGGAACGAGCCGCTTCGAACGTGGAGAGACGGAAGGAGGGGGCATACATCAATAGGTCATTGCTTGCCCTCTCCAATGTGATCAACAAACTATCGGCGTCGGCGTTTGAGCATATCCCGTACCGAGACTCCAAATTGACGAGGTTGTTGCAGCCGGCGTTGAGCGGGTCGTCGTTGGTGCTGATACTTTGCACCATCCACATGGGCGGCCAGCATTCCGCCGCTGAGACATACAAGACGTTGCGGTTTGCCGCAAGAGCCAAGGACATTGTCATTAATGTCGAGAAGAACAAGACCAGCAAGTTGGCCGATGGCGAGGCAGCAAAGATGATTGAGGAGTTGAGCCGGGTTGTGGAGCAGCAGAAGCAGGAGTTGGAGAGGTTGAGGAGTGGCGGGGGCTCCGCTTTTGGTAGTGTTGGTGGTGGTGGTAATGGTGGTGGTAATGGTGGTGGTAATGGTAATGGCGGTGGCTTCAACAGTGCCACTCTTGAGGCGGAAAATGCAGTGTTGAAGGAAAAGCTCGAACATTTTGCCCGGCTCACTGATTTGCAAAAGACCGAGACGATAATTGTCAAGAACGACGTGTTGAATGACATTCTTGGCTCGGGGATCGACAGCTCGCAGGTGGCTATGGCCAATGTCGAGGACTTTTACAAGAGAGTGATGTATGAAGCCAATGAGTACAAGTCGTACATTGCCCATTTGGAGGAGCAGTTGCGCCAAGCACTCACAAGCGGGGACAGCCGCACGGACAATATCAAAACCGACAATGAGCTTTTGGATGTGCTCAAAGACCAAGAGAGCGAGCTACTCATGCTCAAAGAGCAATTGAGGGATAAAGACCAAATCATCAAGAGCTTGAGCAAAACCACCAGGTTGAGGCGGTTGGTTGACTCTACAAACACTCCAGAACAACGCAGCCAAGATAAGGAGAATGAATCTGACTTGCGAGAGTTTAAAATCAGTCCCAAAAAGCCGAGGGCCAGCGTCAACCTCTCTTTGGTCTCGAGCGAGAACAAGTTTGTAATGTAATGTAATGTAATATAATATATACATGTATAGAGAATGAGAGAGACGATACTTGTTTTGCATTGGCGGATCACATGGTAGCATCTTGTGGCATTGTGGTGTGGTTTTTCCATGCATATGATAAGGCTGAAGGAGATTACTAAGGAGAGGGAAAACAAAACAGATTTTGTAGTATCAGATCAACAGTGCTCATGTTCAAACGGTACAGGAGCAACTCGACGCACTCCAAATCACGACGCGATACGTCGGTGGAACCGCCGTCGAGGCGGTTTAGCCAACCGGCAACCCCAACTTTCCGGTACGAGATACTCCACAGCACGAGCCAGGCGAGAGACAATGAAGATGCACTTGTTTCACCCACGTCAACCACTGATTTCAACAACGATGACGACGGCACGCGGTCGTTGGCGCTCTCCGAAGCGGACACGCTTTGTGTTGACCGGGCGCAGAGATTGGAGTTGCAGGACACGTATGTGGACAACTTTACAATGTATTTGCCATTTGTCCTACGCCGTATGCGGCTTGTACATGAACGGGCGCAGCAACAACAGCAACAACAACAGCAACAACAGCAACAACAACAACGACAACAACTACTGCAGCTGCATCCACATTTGCACGAACAACCAGACCCCCTGATGCATGACGGTTTCAACGACGACGTGTCAACCATATTTGATTCGACCCACATCCCCACCGAGAGGAATGCCATTGACAATTATCAGATTTTGCACCGCAACCTAACCGACTACACCATCAAGCGGACGTTTGTGTTTGTGAGTGCAATGTTGAAGCACAACATGTATGTGTTTCCCAGCGAAGGGTCGTTCAAGTTGTTCAAGGAGTTGCGGAGCACCATCAAAAAGGAGAGAAAGACGAGCGTGATTTTGTACGACAAGCAGGGGAATATCAAACGGGTCAACAATGCCACCAGGGAGGCGCTACAGCTACAGGAGATGCAGATGCAGAACGGCGATGGCAGCAGGGGCAGCGGCATGACGGTTGATGAACGACAGCATATCGTGCCACTAGGATCCAAAATCAAAGGGTTGGGGTTACCGTTGTTGAAGGTGTCTGTCCCCTACATGTCCTCGTTCCGCAAGAATTCCCCGTTTATCGTATTCAAGCGGTACCGTGAAGTACCACTACCGCCCCGCGACGTCGAAGACGTGGATTTTGAGACGTATACCGTGTGCACCGTACAATCCAAGTTTTTCCAACAGTGGAGGAGGTTTATTTTTGAATTCACCATTGAAGGACAGCCCGTGTTCAAGGTGGTTATGTTTCAGAGCAATTTCAAGCCATTTGCCGACTTTAACTATAGGGGAACGAGGTTTAGAGTCATTGGCACCGCCGTGGTGGGCAGTCTCGTCCAGCTGTATAACCCGCAGATGCGGTTATTGGTGATTGATGACAACCTTCCCAGTTTCTGCGACGAAATAATCAACAAGAAACCCGACTTTAGCTTGTTGAAGAAAAAGGACAAGCACGAGGCGGCACCGTTTGACATTAACGACCCCACTCTGTTTGTCAACCCGGTCCCCAACAACAAGTTTTCGCAAGACGATGGCGACCCGGAATTTCGGGGGAGTGGGTATGTGAGCAACGACTTGCCGCCCTTTGGCACATTCAAGGATGCTCTCCTCTACCAAAACTCGCTGAATTTGCTCAAAAAGTATTCCGAGGTGGGGAGGGTTGAAACTTACCAAGATGGGACTAGTGGCCGTGCTGGTGATCTTGATAGCACCCTTTCCATCGATGCCAGCACGCTTGTATTTTGTTGCATCATGGCTACATTGAGAGAAGTGTCGATACGAAACGCGGGAAAGACAAACAATCCGGGGATAGTCGGCCGCATGGGAGTGGGAGTTGGCCCAACCGCAGGGTTTACATTATAATGGGGGAGAGCACTAGAAGGGGGGAAGAGCACTAGAGAGAGAGGAGCGGACTATCGATCCAATCCTCGTTATTTATTCTTTTTTTCTTTTTTAGGCTATAAATTTCGATCTAGTACCGCTCTCTCGAGGGAGACCTTGATCTCTCGCGTCTTGGTGATTGTTCACGCTCGTGGTCACGGGGTGGAAGGTCTTGGTCCCGTTCGCGTTCGCGGGGTGGAAGATCGTGCTCGCCCTCACGATCCCGTTCCCGTTCACGTTCACGATCGCGGCCCACCTCATCCCTATCCTCATATCTACGATCGTCGTATCTCCGATCGTCGTACGCTCTCGATCCATACGCGCCACGGGTCTCGTACCCCCTGCCGCCCCTGGTAGGCGGAGGGCCCCGGGAGTCTCTGAATCCACCGTAGCTGCCATTGCCATTGCCCGCGCCGCCGCCGCCTCTCGACCAACCGCGCGACGAGTCCCTATAGCCGCCGGACCCGCCATAATCGCGTCTGCCCCGGTCGTACCCGCCACCGCTGCCGCGGTCATACCGGGGTGGTCCACGGCCGTAGCCATAGTCGCGGTCATAGTCACGACCACCGTACCCTTGTCCTCTCCCGCCTCTGTAACCGCCGCCGCCGCCGCCGCGCAGTCTCGTCGAGTACGGATCACTTCTGGCGACTTGCACAACCAAACCCTTGTCGGAGGTGGTGTAGGGAAACACTTTACCGTCGAGGTCCAATGCGCGCTCGCACGATTCGGAATCCTTATACTCCACAAAGGCGTACTTTTCACCGTCGTCGGTTCTTGGAGGCGGAATGTCTAATCTGACCAAATCACCATACCTGGGGAAAAATGAGTGTTAGTGGATCGTGTGTAAGTTGTTGCGTGAAATGATTTTCTCCTGATGTTTGTGTTGCTATATAGG
>JAKTZW010000394.1:0-22409 GCA_030579015.1 Zhuliangozyma blackwelliae | reverse complement strand
TATAAGCAAAGTGTTAAAGAGGATAAGCATCACTGGTTGGGCCTTGAACCAAGCATGAAAAGAAGAATAGAAACTCATGGAATGGAAAGAAAAGGAAAGCAGGTATTAAAAAAAAACATTGGGAAAATGCAAGTCTTTCGCAGTACGGGAGGTCATACATACTTTTCAAAGTCAGGAGCCAAGTCTATTGCTTTGGATTCCTTGGAGAACCCAGTGACATATAGCGTGTTCTTGGGCATTTCGCAGGTGCGTTTGTGTGTGTGTGTGGTTGGTGGGTGGTTGGTGTTGTTTCGCTTAAAGAGCAATTCAATTAATAAAAAAAGCGATTTTCGACGAATGTGGGAGGTAGTGTACTGGGAGAGAATCGGTCGTGCGTGGAAGAAAATATGGTCGTGCATGGGAGAGAATGTAGTCGTGTGCGGAGTACCAATTAATGACCACTGGTCGTGTGCCCGTGTCTAGGGTTCCCCACACGACCTTGTCATGTGACGAGCTCAACATTTTTGGTGGTGGCAAAGATTTGTTGGGTAAATCCTTTTTTTTTTTTTGTCTGTTTTTTTTTTAGTTTGCTTTGGTTGTCTTCTTTTGCAGCACTTGTAAGAAGAAGGGGATTGTCAGGTTTTAATTCTAGTTGCAGTTGTAGTCACCAGACTGGATCAAATCAGGGTTTCAATGTGGCAGTGGAACACCAGGGTGAGCACGTCACCTGACCCACCTCCCTCTCTCCCTCTCTCTTTCAACAAACGATGAGGCTAAGGATGGGATCTGGGAGGATGTGTGTGGAGCGCTCAATTGACCACACACCCGGCGCGAAATCTTGCGCGCCAGCACCCAACAATAGAACCACCACACGTTGCTTATCTCGACGACGGAACGGAAAACAATGGCACTCTATTCGTAATGGTTACTTTGGTCCCCCCAGTATCGGCTCTTTCTGCAGTTGGGGAGGGTTTTTGCTCCATTGCCCACCGCCCTTTATTTATTTTCTTGCCCTAATATAATTGAACACGTACATTGGGCAACGTTTTTTTTGAGTATTGGCGAATCAAATAAAAAAAAAGGGGGGGCCAGCTTGTATCTCCACCCAGTTTGCCCCTCTACTTTACTCTCTACTCCACTAGCTCCAGCTCTAAATCTTGTTCGTTTCATTCGTGGCGTGCAACCATCAGGCCATTCGAAACTAGAGGCACAGACTAATTGATTCGAGCCCCTCACTAGACGAACAAGAAAAAGAAGGAAAATTTTTATTCATCACACAATTGAAAGCGAGAGGCGGCAACCAGACAACCAGACAGCAAGACAGCAATACAGCAAGACACGTAGAGAACCAGACAACTAGAGAACCAGACAACTAGAGAACCAGACAACTAGAGAACCAGACAACTAGACAACAAGGCATCTACACCAGTCACCTCTACCCCACCATGTCCTCCTCCATGGTTAATAATGACAGCCACACGAATTTGTACGACGCAATCAACATTAGCAACAGCAACAACAACAGCAACAACCACTTGCTGCATGATATACTAGACGAGTTTTTGGATCAAAGAGTATACGACTCGTTGGGCACAACCACCCCCATCAACGGCGCCGCGTCGTCAAACAATGTCAAGTTGGAAGAAGCCGATTTGATCAGCTCGTTATACGCCGTATCCAACAACCATCATAACAACAACAACAACAGCAACAACAACAGCAACAACCAAAACCAAAACCACAACCAGCATGACCAGAATGACGGCAAGTACCTGGTAAACCACCTCTACACCTCCTCCCACGTCTCCCCCGACAACCACGACGACTACTTGTACCTTGATATCCCCGACACCTTGACGACAAACACGCAGCACAAATCTCCGTTTGGCAGCCCCCACTCGGCGCTCTCTCCCAATGACCCCCCGCGCAACTACTTCCCCAGTGCCATGTCCGACTACGATTTTGTGAGAGACGAGTTGGGCAAGTTGAAATTTGGCAACCACTTTATGAATGCAACGCCCGCCACGGTTGATGTCCCGGACAAGTCGTACTTGGACTTTTCGCCGCAAGCCATGGCCAAGTTGCCCTGCACCATGCAGCTATCCGAGTTTCCATCGTACTCTAGGGTCGAGACCCAGATCAAGGTCAAAGTCACCTTGTCCCCTGCGCCGCGCCACATGCTATTGCACATACCACAAGACTTGTTGTCCAAAAACAAGTTTTGTTTGGCCGACCCCGTCGAGACGTTGAACCCCAAGCTCCGCGAAAACTTGCTCTACCTCGATGCATATGTGTTGACATCAGACATGTCGAGGTCGTGCAACATCTGTTCCCGGTGTATCAAGAGGGAGCAGAAGCGGGCATCGAGAAGAAAGTTGGGCGACGGCGACGACGTGTATGCCTCCAGCGCCGCAACCGGAGACGGCAAAGTGAAGAACAACCCCAACACCTGGGCCGACGAAAAGATGATGAAGAAGGCGGTGATTTTCAACTGCAAAGAGATTGTCTCGTTCCCATCGCCCACGGGGCTCAGCAACGAAAAGTCGTTGGAGTTGTCGGCAAGAATAATATGCTACTGCCGACACCACAAGGAACCCGAGGGGTTCAGGCTTCTCGTTGTCATCCGCGACGTTGACGGCAACGTTGTGGGCAAACAAATGTCGCTGCCAATTATGATTATGGATAGAAAGAAGAATGCCACCAAGGAGTCCATGCCCAACTCGGTTGCCGGGTCGTCGACAAACTTGCAAGAGTATGGCAAGCGCAAAAAGTCCTCAAACGCCGGCTCAGACTCGGACGACACCAAAATGTCACCCAGCGATTTGGTCAACCAGCTTTCGCCCAACTCGATCGACGAATCGGCGTCGGAGGTGCAAACCAACACGGACGCCGATGTCAGCAGCAGGGGAGTCAAGCGCAAGAAGTTGTCGTTTGACGACTCGTTCAACAGCTCGAGCAACCCCATGTTCAATGGGGGAATCAGCGGCTTTTCGCCCTTGAGCAACAGTGACACCAACACGTCGGCCACGAACCACATGTTGAAACCCCCGTCCGTGGCACCTACTTCGAATGGGCCCTTGTCGCTGTACCACACGCCACAGCAGCAACTGCAGCAGCAGCAGCAACAACAACAACAACAGCAACAACAACAACAACAACAACAACAACAACAACAACAACTCCAGCACCAACTGCTGCTGCTGCAACTGTTGCCGCTGATGCAGCAGCCTACGCTACCATCCATCCAACGAATCATTCCTGCCCAGGGCCCGATCCGCGGCGGCATTGAAGTGACGCTTCTTGGTTTTAATTTCCGGCCGGGTTTGCTGGTTAAATTTGGCGCCAACCAAGCCTTGGCTACGCACTGCTGGTCCGACACGACTATTGTGACGTACTTGCCGCCAGCAGCACAAGCGGGACAGGTTCTTGTCAGCTTTGAGAACCACGAAGCCGTTATGGGTCCACAACAGCAGCAGATTTTTACCTACACCGATGACACCGACCGGCAATTGATTGAGTTGGCGTTGCAGATTGTGGGGCTAAAGATGAATGGCAAGTTGGAGGATGCCAAGAACATTGCCAAGCGTATTGTTGGCACTGACGCCAGCAGCAGAAACGGTTCTGCGACCAACTCGCCGGTTGCCACTACGACGTCGGGATCCACCGGACATGGTCATAGCCATGTCCATGACCATGACTACGCGGTCAATGCCAATGAGTGGTACGATAGCGCCCACAAGTCACTTGAAAAGTTGACCAAGGCAGGGTTGTCGACGCAGGAGATGGTGATTCGTTTGCTTTCATTAGTTGACTTGCCAAACTGTCCCATCGTTATACCCAACTGGCAATTGAGCAATCGCCAGGGCCAGTCGTTGTTGCATTTGGCTACTTTGAAAAACTATACCAAGTTGATCAGATTCTTGATGACACACGGATGCAAGATTGATTTCCAGGACAACCAAGGGTTGACGCCATTGTTTGTGGCTGCCATGTGTGGGTACCGTGATTTGATCAAGATTTTCATTGACTGCAAGTCCAACTGGAATTTGAAATTGTCCAACGACAAGTATTTGCGGGACTATGCCGACTTGAATGTGTTGGATTTGCTTCAAGAAAGCGACGTGGCGGGTGCTGCCGAAGATATGAAAAAGACCTTGTCGCTCGACTCGTTGAACTCAATGTATGAAGTCAGCTATAGCCGTCATGTTTCCAAAATGGTTAAGGAGCATCATGAAGAACAAGCCGATACACACGACAGCTACTCGTCCAACGAAAATGAGTCTGCATTGGCCGATTCAGAGTTTGAGAGTGAGGATGATTATGACGAGGAGGATGAACGCGATTTTGATTACGATACCGAGAACGAAGTTTTGCAGCCGGATGTCACACTCACCGAGCGGTCCACCACACCACTGCAGTTGGCATCTTCTTCTTCTTCTTCATCTTCTTCATTGTCTTCTTCTGCTGCTGCTGCACCTCCTTCGTCGTCGTCGTCACTGTCGCCATTGTCAGCGTCGGGTGGTCTCTGGCAAAAGGTCAAGAATGTGTTTAATGCCGATGAAGACGAGAGCTTACCCACGTATGACGACTTGTTCCCCTTTGGACCCAGCTCATCTCTAGCCAAGCCCAAATCGTCAATGGAGCACACATTGAACGAAGCCAGGGACGATGGGTCAAGCAGTGCAGTGGCCGACGAAGACCCCGCTGTTGCATCCGATTCCAGCGAGGATATGGTAATTACATACATCAACCACCCGCGGAAGACGGTGGAGAATGACAAGATGTTGTTTTTCTTTTGGTTGCCGGCATTGCTTTGTATCCTTTCCTTGTTTGTCATGGTGTATGTTATGGGATACCGGTTTGAAAAGATTGAGAGTGTCAAGGATTTGATTAGAGGTGCGATTGGTAACTTGATTGTTGGGGACGAGAGGATTGGCCGCGTGTTCAAGTCGCGAACGGGGGTTGCCTGATTTGTTTTATTTTCTTCAAGAGCCATATATATATAAATGTATTTAATGTGATTTTAATTTCAGTTTGATGACATGTTGCTGTCTTAAAAAGTTGGGCTGTAAACCACCATCTTAAACTATATACAATTTCTATTGAACAAGTACCTTTCTGAACGCGGACGTGCCGTCACTGCCAAAGATCTTGACCCTGTACTCGCCCGGCTCGGAAAGTTGCTCCAACAACTTGCGTTCTTGCGTCTTGTTAAACACAATGTTTTCCGCCGTGGCTCCCGTGAGTGTCTTTATACGCTCAACAATGTGTGCTTGCGTTATGGGGAGCTCTTGTGCGGTGAATTCCAACACATAGGGCACGGCGTCTGAAGTTTCAAGCGCCTCGCCAAACGATTTCATCCCCTTGGTGGTTCCCTCAGTCAAGCCTTCTTTGGGTGCTGCTTCTGGGGTGGGAACAACCTTTATACCCAAATCCAAAGCGACCCCGGACTTGCCTCTGCTCTTCATCAGACTAAACAACCCGCCAAGCTCGCTGATACTCATGGCGGTCTTTGCTTCCTCCTCCTCCTCCTTCGTCTCGTCCTTCTTTTTGTTCTCCTGTTGGAGCTCAGTGTCTTGGTTCGTTTCCGCCAGCTTGCTCTTGACAACAACTTCGGGAACAACAACGGGTATACGTGGCGGCGACCCCGGGGTCACATAGTGTGCTTTGTTGTCGTACGAGAGACAGTTGCGCATATAGCCTGGTTTCACACGCACAATCTGGCCCTTGACCCCAACGTGTTCAATGTCTTGCATCAACTGGACGGGGATTGTGTTTGTGGGTTTCCTCGTGGCTTTAAACCGGAGCGCCATTATTGTGCTTGGCGTGCGCGAGCACACCTTTCTTGACGCTGTTTGAAACATGCCTGTTGGTGGCGGTGTAGCTGTTTGTTTGGTGGTTGGCTTGTGTCTGGTGGTTGGCTTGTGTTTGGTGAAAAATTTTTGTTTGGTGGGTTGGATGTAAATGTGCGGGTAACCCCATCAGCAGGATCAAAAAGGTACACCATCATCGCATAATGGATGACAGCAGCAGCACCAGCAGCAAGCAATGGCCGTGCTCGGTATGCCATTTGGAGGAAGCAAAGTACACGTGTCCCGCATGCAGCACAAGGACATGCTCCGTCGCGTGCGTGAAGCAGCACAAACAGCAAGCCGAGTGCAGTGGCCAGTACGACACCACCCAGTTTATACGACACCAAGACCTTGCCGAAAACGCGGCCCACCTCAACCGCGACTACAACTTTTTGTTGAATGTCGACCGACAGATCCATTTGAAGAAGGAGGATATCAAGAGCAACGCGCGCAATGTGTTTAAAAAGAACTATAGGAGTGCCAAGCGGGCGAGGACAGACAAGCGGCTCGCTTTGGTTGAGAAAGTGTTTCCCAACGCCGAGGTGAGTATAAAGAGGGAAAACACCATGGTGGTGAATGTCTCACCGGGAATGAGCCGGGCATTGACCAACAAAACGGGGTACGATAAGAAACTAAACACGTTTGTGTGGACAGTGGAGTGGGTGTACGTCGAGGTGGAGGAGGGGGAGAAGGAGGGAGGTGGAAAAGAGAATAGGTTTTTGAGCTACAAGTTGAGGGAGGACACGACGTTGGCGGATAGCATACCGATGAATGTGGTGAATAAGGAAAAGGCAGAGGGAAGCGGCGTAAACAAGGCCGATTTGCAGTTTTACTTGGCAAATGTGGTTAAGAAAGGCGCTGTGGTTGAGTTGGATCCTGGCAGTACCATAACACAAGCGTTGAAAGATAAAGTCGTGTTGGAGTATCCCACGATATACGCCACCACCAATGTGGCAGCTATAAGGCGCAAGGTGCTACACCAAGACGTGGCGTATGACACGGATAGTGAGAGTGAAAGTGAAAGTGACAGTGACAGTGAGAGCGACAGTGACAGTGACAGTGACAGCGAGGAGAGCTCGGATGATGGAAGCAGTGACGAGTCAGATGGTGCGCCGGAAGAGGCGCTGCTGAAACCAGCAGAGCCACTAAAGTTGGATGAATAGGTTGACGCTGTATATCTTTGTAGTAGATTCAGCCACCACATCTTGCTAGCGGCACCGAAAAAAAAAAATCCCATCACGATAGATTCTATAGATATATATAGACCAACCACTTGTCACCACTTGTCACCACTTGTCACCGCCATGTCAGCGATATTCAAAAAGGCAGAGGCTGATAGAAACACCAATGCCTCGCTATACTTTGGCAACATCGACCCGCAAGCCACCGAGCTACTAATGTACGAGCTCTTTATTCAATTTGGCCCCATCCGGTCGCTCAACATGCCCAAGGACAGGATCCTCAAAACACACCAGGGCTACGGGTTTGTTGAGTTCAAGAACGTGCGCGACGCTGACTATACGATGGATATACTCCGCGGCGTGCGGTTGTTTGGCAAGCAGGTCAAGTTGAAAAAGTTGGACAAGGGCCCCGCGGCGGGTGGGAGCAAGGCCACCACGGGGGTTGGGACGATGAGGCAGGACCTGCTTTATCCGAACCACATTGATGTTGGCGCCAAGTTGTTTATCAACAACTTGAGTCCGCTCATTGATGAAAAGTTTTTATATGAAACGTTTTCGAAGTTCGGCACATTGGTGCGGCCGCCTGTGATTAGGAGGGACGCCGAGGGCAACTCTATGGGACACGCCTTTCTCAGCTATGACGACTTTGACGCCAGCGATCTTGTGATTGAAAAGATGAATAATGTGATTTTAATGAATTCGAAAATAAGTGTGGCGTACGCGTTCAAGGAGGGCAAGACTCGACACGGAGACAAGGTTGAGCGGATGCTTGCTGAGAGTGCAAAGGCAAACAACTTGGCCAAGAAGAAAGCGGCAGGAACAAGGGCGCCAGTAAAGAAGAAGCCAAACAAGGTAAGCAAGCCGGGAAAGTAGTCACTGCTGGACCAACAGAGATGGAGGGAGGGGGGAGGGAGGAGGGGAGGTGGAGATGGCTGTGGATGTTCCAAACGTTGTAACCACTGTGGTGGATGTGGACGAGTAAGCATTGTCCTCCGCAGAGTTATGCACTCGTTTCGAGTTCGGCGGGTGAGTCCCGATATCCCACAGTTTATACCCACACCCACACCCACACCCAGACACACAAAGAAACACAAAGAAAGGAGGAGGGAAAAAAAATATGGATGCGGAAAAAGCCTCGAGTGATTAATCAGCACCACAGTTTAGCCACAGGTATAAATACCCAGCCAATTGGTTCTCCCCCCACTCTCTTTTATTAACTCCCACAGCATTACATCCCACAAACTCAATTCCAACATGCCAGTCCCAGCTACACAGAAAGCCATCATTGCCAACGGGGTTGGTTCGTACGACGTTTTAAAGTATGCCGACATTGAGGCGCCCAAGATCGAGTCGCCCCACGATATCATTGTCAAGAACCACTACTCCGGTATCAATTTCATTGAAGCTTACTTTAGAAAGGGGGTGTACAAGACAGAGTTCCCATACGTGTTTGGCAGAGAAGCCAGTGGCGAAGTGGTTGCTGTGGGCGACGCCGTCAAGAACTTGGCTGTGGGGGACAAGATTGCCTACTTGTCCAGCGCCACTTTTGCCCAATACACCAAGATTGACGACAAATTGTTTAGATACGTCAAGTTGAAGGACAATGCCACCGACGAGGAGTTGAAGGTGTACGGCTCGTTGTTCTTGCAGGGGTTGACTGCGTTGACGTTTGTCAATGAGGCGTACAAGGTCAAGAAGGGCGACTACATTCTCGTGTGGGCCGCTGCTGGCGGGGTTGGCAAGATTTTGGTTCAATTGATTAGCCAGCTTGGCGCTCACGTGATTGCCGTTGCTTCTACCCCAGAAAAGTTGCAGCTCGCCAAGGAACTCGGCGCCGAGTACTTGATCAACTCTTCAACTACCAAGGACATTGCCGCCGAAGTGAAAAAGATCACCCATGACGTTGGGGTGCAGGCCACCTTTGACTCTATTGGCAAGGACACGTTTGATGCCTCGCTCAGCTCGTTGGCCAGAAAGGGGACCTTTGTCAGTTACGGCAATGCCTCTGGCCCCGTGACTCCATTCCTGTTGAACATTTTGTCGCCCAAGAATGCGGTTGTGTTGAGACCCCTGTTGTTTGCATACATTGCAACCCCTGAAGAGTGGCAGCACTATTCGCAAGAGTTGGTGAAGTTGGTTGACGACGGCAAGCTCAAGTTTGACGTGTCCAAGACGTACGATTTGAAGGATTACCCGCAAGCAGCTCAGGATTTGGAGGGAAGAAAGTCAACCGGTAAGTTGACCTTGAAGATTCCTCAATAGTTTATACATGAGTATATATATATGTTACATGTTTATGCAAAGACTACAACTTTGGTCTTGAGTTTTCAAACTTTTTCAAGTCTTCGGGGGTAGCCACGCCATACACAAAGTTCCCGTTATAGTTTGTCACAATGGCGAAAAAGTTTCCCTCGTTGAAAAACCTGGCCAACTCCTCCAAGGGCGTCAAGGGCGTCAACACCGTATACGTTCTCCCCTTTGGCTTTAAAATGGTTGTCTTTAAGCTGGTTTGCTCGCCCTGTTTCTTTTCGCCTTCACGCTCATACTTCTCCCTGGTCTTTTGGTTGAACCAGAGCATGTAATTCTTTACAACCGGCTTTAAAAAGCTTCTCTTGCTCTTTTCTTCGGTGGCTTCATCCACGTTAAAGACGCCAAGTAGTCTCTTGTTTGTCTCGTGTATGACAGGCAAGAACGTGAATTCGTTCTCGTAGGCAATCGCCAATGCGTCGGAAAGAGAAGTGGACGGGTTTATTGAAATGGCCTGTGGGATATTCAAGTCTTCTATAGTAGCACCCCTATAGTCACGCACTTTGTGAGAGGACAGTTGCAGTTGTTGCAGTTGTTGTTGTTGTTGTTGTTCTATTGCCATGGTTTACGTTTATAGATGAGTCAAACAAGGGCGGGAGGTTTGGTTTTTCCAAAGTGGTGAAACTTTTTGTTTTTTTTTTCCTTATGGTGCACACTTGGTAGCCATCCACACTCAACCAGGTTCTCATCAATTAATTATTACTTGTGCTTGCACGCTTTATATATACTATGCCGCCTCGGCCGTTCTATACTGACTCTGACTACTTCTCGAGTCCGACTGTTCCACAACCTCGCCTTCCTCCTTAACAACCCGCTTCCAAACTTCCTCGTCGTTGCCCACGTCCAACACCCCGATCCTCATTGTTGCGAGCAAGTTCACCGCGGCGGTTGAGTGGCCATACACCCCGCCATAAAAAGCCCTGGTTGCGTCTTTGCCGTGTGACGCCTTCAAGAGCGGCACGCCGCCCGGGTGCTGGTCCATAAACGGCGTGATGTCGTGGATGATGTTCTGAATGACGATATAACACCGGTCTTCAGACGATGACGACGCACAGATCCGCTTAAAGTCTTTTGGAGTCACCAACGGGAGCTTGGAAATGGGCGTGCCCCAGTTCAACTGACTCTTCATCCTATTAATCACAAGCTGCTGCTGCTGGAGCTTGAGCTGGTCCACCAAGTTCTTGGGGGTGCGGCATAGCTCATCGACAATGCCCACCTGCTCCAAAGCCCAGATAAACCATTTCGTGGGGTCGTAGGCCCAGTAGGCATTACTGTTTCTGTAGTCGTGCGGAAACTCGTGGTGGTAGTTTTGGTTTGCTTGTCCGTAGGTGAGCAACGACACCAACGGGTTGTTACAGTTCTGGGACGAGTTCTTGTCGCTCAACGGCTGGGTGGGGATGGTCACCTGGATCGATTTCAAGTGACACAATGACTCGGTGGAGAGCATGCTCTGCTGGCACAAAAACATGCGAAGGATTCCCGGGTACAACAAGCCGTGCACCACAGTGTCGCCACAAACAAATTTGGACACCAACGCGGGGATAACCAAAGTAGTAACGGCAAACCAAAGCAAGTAGGTGCGCTGCTGCCATAGTAGCAACTCCTTCAAGAGCTCGTCGTAGTCGCTCCGCGCCATATCCTCCGCGGTAAACTCGGCCTCGTTGGCGTTGTCATTGTCATTGTCATTGTCGTTGTCCTTGTCGTTGTCATTGTCGTGTTCAAGCACAACCTCATTCACCACCCCAGGCAGGTCGGGAAACTCCTTCTCGATAAAGTCCCTGTAAAACGTGTCGGTCTTTGGCTTCTTCAACAACCACCCGTAGTGGGCATACGACACCCCGCGTTTGATCGAGTATGGGTCCTTCTCAACATCGTCGGTGAAATGGTGGTGTGCCCGGTGCAATGACGCCCACCACCGAATACTTCCCAACCCAACACTGCTGCCAAACACGGCGAAAAAGTACCTCAACCCATTCCACTTGACCTTGAACGAATTGTGGGCAAAGTACTTGTGGTACCCGGAAGAAAACGCCAACACGGTGATGTTGTAGTAAATGCACGTGAAATACAAAGTCGCCTGGTTGGCAGGCACAATGCTCTCGTGGGCAAAGTAGATGTACAATATAGCAGCCACCGGTAGCACCACCACCGTGGCGGTGTGGCTATAGTTTATCCTGCGAAAGAGGTCACGTTTCCGCTTCCGTATCTCATTCATTCGGGTGTTTTTCATCTTGGTGGCCTGACTCATCAAGTTCTGGGGATTGACCGTAGTTGGGGCCACCTTCCGCTTCCTGACCTTTGTGCCTTGGCCATGTCCATTGTTCATGTTTGGGAGGGGTGGGGAAAGTATATATCCTGCTGATTTGGTGTTGTGCCTCTTGACGGCGTATCTTTATGTCAGCAAAATCTCTCTCCTCAACTCTCAGGGTCGTGTGTCGATGGTGGACAAATAAAGTGAAGGAAGAGAGAGAAAGAGAAAAAAAAAGCCACCTTGAAAAACAACAACAACAACCAACCAACCAACCAACCAAGTTATCAACATGCTGCACCTCCTCCCACCGCATCAGCAGGTTGTGCCTCCTCAACAACAGCACCATAACCATCAACAACAACAGCAGCAGCAGCAACATCTTCACCAGCAGCAGCAGGCACAGCTCGCACAGCAACAAATACACCAGCAAGGACACCAACCGCCAGTTCCCAATAAGCCGCGGTCTAATGCAACTGCCGTGCCCCAGATCTCGTACTCGCCAACCGACATCACGATCCCACCGGCATTGTATGCCAAAGTGCCCAGCTTAGAGCAATACAAGAAACTCGAAGAAGCTGAAAAGAAAATAGACTTGTTGATTGCGAGACGGGCATTGGATTTCCAGGCCATCCAGCAAAAGACTCTCCACCCCTACGAATGCAGACCCGAGACGGGGATTTTGAGGATCTTTATTTACAACACGTGCGAGAACCAACCATGGCAGAAACAGCTCGAGGGCGGGTCACCAACCGATGCTGAACCCACGTGGACTTTGCGGGTTGAAGGCCGGTTTCTTAGCGACAACAAGAGTGGCAAGGAACAGCAGCAACAGCAGCAGCAGCAGCAGCAGCAGCAGCAGCAGCAGCAGCAAGAAGAGTCACTCAAGTTTAGTTTCTTTCTCTCCGCCTTATCCATTGACTTGATTCCCAACGAAGAGTACCCATCTCAAGACAACCACATCATTGAATGGAGAGACGACCCCAGCAACGCCAGCAGAAACCCCGCAAGCGCATTGTTTGACGGCTTGGATGTAAAGAGAAATGGCGTGCACAATATCAACACCAAGATTGCCATCTTGGTCAAGTCGCCCACGGCCAAGTTGCGAGTGTCGGACGAGATGGCCCGCTTCATTGGCAAGAGCGAATGCTCCCAGCAAGAGTTGATGTATTCCGTTTGGAACTATGTGCTCTACAAGAACTTGTTCAAAAGAACCAGCGCATTCACCAACGTCCCCGCGGTAGAGTCCACTGGCGCCACCGCGGCAACAATAGCAAACTCGGGCGACCAAGCCGACGATGATCTCACCCTCGTGGAGGCAGACGACGTCTTGTCTGACTTGCTCAAGACCAAGTCGTTCAAGTTTTCCGACCTCTACAAGTTGTTGCAGCCGCATTTCAGGCCCGTGGAGCCAATAATCATTGACTATGAGGTGGACACGAGAAAATCCACCACCTTGGGGCAGGTGGTGGTTGACGTGCCGGTGGAGTTGCCCATCAACTTGGCCAAGGAGCAGCAGGATCTATTAGCGGTGAACAAGACGGCATTTGAAAACTTGGCCCGGGCAGACACCACCGTGCAACAGCTCAACCAGCGTATTTCTCTTGGCATTATTGCCTTGCAGAATGCAAGCTGGAGAGAACAGTTTTATCGCGAATTGAGCGAGGACCCCGTCAAGTTTGTGGAGCATTGGATTGAAAGTCAGAGCGAGACGCTCAAGGCACTCAAGAGCGACGAAGGGTATGACGAAGAGACGGTGAGAAGGGCAAAATATTTCCAGGAGAATGAACATTTGATCAAGGAAAAGATTGATTTGATGTTTGGCGCAAGTAGATTTTAAAAGAGGAATATGAAGAAGAAGAAGAAGAAGAAGAAGGAGAGGAAAATGAAGAAGAAGAAGAAAAAGTATAATATATTGAGAATCCTTTATTCATAGTAGTCGCCATCGTCGTCCTCCGGCAAGTCTGGATCGATATAGTTTTCGTCATCGTCGGCCGCTTCTTCGATATAGTCTCCGCCAATCACATCGCTATACTTGTCAACGGCGCGTCTGTCGCTATAGTCAACTGGTCTTTTCCTGGTGGACCTTCTCGTCTCCAACAACTCCTCTTGCCGTTCAATCAAGGGAACAAGTGCCGACAAGTACTCATACAATTGGCGCGTGGGGCCGTAGATGAGCGACGCCATGGGTATAACTGGCTTGTCGCCTTCCACAATCACGCCTAGTCTGGAAGAAAGGTACTTGACGAAATGGGCCAATTCAGCACTATTACTAGCCACTTCGTACCAATGTTCCGTTTCGTTGGTTGTTTTCAACTGGGACGCCACCTCCTTGGGCTCTGCCTCGGCCTCCGCCTCGGCCTCCGCCTCGCCCTCAGCACCTTCCTCCTCCTCCTTTTCCTCAAATTCGACACCACCGACAGCCAATGACTCTGCCAACATCTCATGCACGTCTTGCACGTAGAGCTTGAATGGCGACGGAAGTTCTCCACTCAACCCGCCATCGCCATTCCACGCACTAACCATTTTCTTTACCAGACCAAGTCCGCCGTTGCTTGCATCTGCCATACGGCAGAGGTAAAACCTGCCAATGCCAAACCCAAGATCGCCAACAACTTGCTCATTCAACCTGAAACTCAACATGTGCGCGGTGGGATCCGACGTTGGGTCAACGTACTTGACGTCCTCTTCCTTGCGCTTGGCTAGCTTAGACTCGGCCTGGACTTTGGCTTCCTGCGCGTTCTTGACCCCGTTTAGTACTGCCCTCGCCGCGTAGTACGTTTCCTTTTCACCGGGGATATCCTGCGCCTGGATGTTCTGGGCAATGTGGTTCCTCACCACCTCTGACGTTGCAAGCGCCCAGTGGACCAATGTCCTCAACATGACCAACCGGTCAATTGGGTTCGCCAATCCTTTCAACCCCTTTGCCTCAAACTCGGGGTCGTAAAAGGGGTTGAACGTGGTGGTGTACTTTGTAGCAGTTCGAGTCGCCGTGGCAAAAACGGGTCCACTCGGATCCACGGGCGAGCCAGGGTCTTCCGCCTCTGCCGCTTCCGTCTCTCCTTTGCTCAAAGTCCTCCATTCGCTGGGGAGCCCCAACTTTACACTCTGTGGCTTGAGTTCCGCGATGGCCTTGCTGTATGACTGCACATCCTTCTTTCGGTTCAACACTAGGGCCAACAATTTTTTGAACAAAGCCTCCATCTCGGGCGACACGTACTCGACATCGTACTCGTCGCTTGGCCTTGCCTTGTTCTTTCTAGCAACGGCTCTGTTTGATTTAAACGTGTCTTCAAGTATGGGCAAACTCAACCCCCTTTCAAACTGGCTCGGCCCCAACTTTACCGCTAGAATGTCTTTGAACTTTAGCAAGAAGGAAATGATAAATACAATGTCATTCGCATAAGGAGACTTGACAACCGGGTACCCCAATGCAATCTTTTCGCGTTTGGAGCTGGAGTATAAGTCAGTGAGGTTGTCGTCATACAAGTCGTAGTACAAGCCAATCAATGGTCCTGGCAACTGCCTCGTCAACTTGTTCTTTCCGTTTGGCACTGTTGTTCTGCTTGTCAGGTCGCGGTTCTTGGCCTTCTTTGCTGGACGTGCCGACGATGATGATGATGGCGCTTTTCTCCTTGAGGTTGTTGTGTTGGATGTCGGTGCTGGTGGCTCCTTTCTGGTTCCCAACTTCAAGACCAACTTTGGCGTCTTTTTCTCAGGTTGTGCTTCTGGTGGTGGTGATGCTGCTGCTGCTGCTGCTGCTGCTGCTCCGGTGGTGGTTGCTACTGCTGCTGCTGCTGCTGCTGCTGTTGCCACATCATTCTCTTCTTCAGCCCTCTTCAACCCAACACTGCTCTCTCCAAAGTGTAGCGTCGCCTGTTGCTGTCTCTTTTTGATGCTGCTCAAAGTCACTTTCCCTCGCGATTCTCTCTTGATCTTCCCGCCACGAGACCCCGGTCCTTCCACAGGGGTAGAGTCGAATCTAAACTTTTTCAAAAGCGCCTTGTCTTGATTCTTGGGCGAGTCCTGAGACGGCGAAATGTTGCTTTGCTTTGACGGCCGGTGTCGGCCTAGTCTGGGAGCACGTTTATCGGGATTGTATGGCACCACAAACAACGCCTTGCTATCGTGTGCAGTGGGTGCAGCAGCAGTGGCAGTATCGTCATTTTGTGACAGAGCCTGTGGGGTTGACCCTGCCTTTTCACCCTGACCCCGTGTTTCTGGTTGCGTTTCAGCATACGGTTCAGCCGCTCCCGGTTGGTTATTGTTCTGGTCAGCAACAAATCCGCTCAAAAGACGGATAGCCGCCTCGGTAGTTGACTCTCCCTCTTGCTTGTCATTGATAAAGTCATCAATGTCGACCGAGTCGCTGTCATTGCTGTGTCGTTGTTGTTGTTGTTGTTGTTGCTGTTGCCGCTGCCGCTGCTGCTGCTGCTGCTGCTGTTGTTGTTGTTGTTGTTGTTGTGATGGGGGTGATCCACTTGCAACTTCGTCTTCAAACACCGCAATTCCTTCCTCTTTGTGCATTGTGCTCGAGCTTGGTATCTTGATTAGCACCGGCAGGTTGGCAAGCTGGCAATGGTATGCAATCACTTACTATAGGGCAGAACAGGAAATGTTGTTGTTTTCGGCGTCTTTTTCGTCTGTCTTTATAAGTTTGGGCCAACAAAGCACGAAGCCCCGAAAAAGAGGGAAAGAGAAAGACGGGTGGAAATACACCTACGTTGCCCAAAAAAGGGACTGAAGGTTAAAGGAGAGACACATAAGAGATGGGAGAGGCGGGTCAACAAGACTGGCTCTGGCCTTTTTCCTTTTCCCAAAGCAACATACGCTTCCCCTTGTTGCGCTGGATCTCTCATCCCAGACAACAACAAAACAACAAAAATGTGCGTGGGGACGAAAAACAAACAACAAAAAAAAAAAAATTTAAAAATTCTAAACTCGCTCAAAAACCAACACGCGTCTACTCATCTTTTCATCAACCACAATAATGTCAGAATTCGGCAACTACGGAGACTACAACGACGGTGGATTCAACGCCTCGTCGCAGGGGGGTGGCTTCAACAACGAAAACGGTTCTCAGGGCAATAAGGCGCAGCAGAGAACGTCTCTCACGCCAGTCACCATCAAGCAAATCAACGACGCCACCGAGCCTGTCCCCGACGCCGGGTTCAGAATCCACAATGTTGAGTTGAACATGATCTCCTTTGTTGGAGTGGTGAGAAAAATCGCCTCAAACTCGTCGGCCATTGTGGTCACGATTGAGGACGGCACCGGGTCGGTGGAGGTGCGCAAGTGGGTGGATGAAAACTCAACCAGCCTTGCCGAGGAGTTGGAGAAATATGAAGCCCAGATTGACAAGTATGTGTTTGTGGGCGGCGCGTTGAAACAGTTTAATGGGAAAAAGACGATACAGAATGCGTCCATCTTCCCCATTGTCGATTCCAACCAGATCTTGTACCACCACTTGGCCGCCATCGAACACCATTTGAAGGCCCAGGGCGTGCCTCAGGTGAAGGCCAGCGCCGCGGGGTCGTCTCAGAACTTGTTTGTCCAGGAAAAGGCAAACACCGGCGGGTCAATGGTTGATAGGGTGCTTGGCGTGTTGAGAGAAAACACGTCGAATATGCAAGAGGGGGTTCCCGTCACGTACGTGGTGCAGAAATTGGGCATCTCGCGCGACGAGGGTATGAACTACTGCCAGCAGTTGATTGACGCGGGCAAGATCTACCAAGGGTACGATAGCTCCAGTTTCTTGTGTATCTAGGATACAGTTCTTGCTTTTTGTGTATTTGGGATACATTTCTTGCTTCTTGTGAATCTAGGATACAGTTCTTGTGTATTTGGGATACACCTGCTTCTTGTGTATTCAGGGTACACCTGCTTCTTGTGTATTTAGTTTCTTACACGCTCTGTTTTGTAACTATATTAGGCGCCAGTTGTTCCTGTTGCGTTGCGGCAAAGAACGACGACCAGAGGTCGAGGTTGGATACCATCTCTCCCGCAGTGGCGCCCTTGCTAATCATCTTGTCCTGGCCCTCGCTGGCCATAACCGTCATGGACTCCGCCTGCGATATGCTCTTCTCCGTCTCGGGTGTATTGTCGGCCGCGTCGGTCTGCATATACCGCAACCTCTTGTTGGTGGAGGTAATGACAATACTCTCCTCCACGGTGTTTTCAATGGCAAACATCCACACCGTGGTGGGTTTTGTCTGGCCAATGCGATGGATTCGCGATATCGCCTGGAGTTCTAGCGAGGTGTTGGCCAATGGCTCGCACAAAAAAATGTGGGTGGCATTGATCAACGTCAACCCACTCGCCTGCGCCTTGGCATTGAGCAAAAAACAAGTAATCTTGTTGGCGGGGTTCTTGAACGTTTCAACCGACTCAATCTTTTTCGTGCGGCGGCCCATCCCAGACTCTGGGGTAAGCGTTCCGTACGACCCAAGGTAGGTGATGTCGGCTTTTTGAAACGCCGTGCCCAAAATATACAACATATCCTGCCACTGGCTAAACACGACAATTTGCACCCCGGGGTCGTGGCTCCGCAAATACAAAACTTGCTTCACAATCATATCCACCTTGGACGAGTAGTGCGTCTTCAACTTTATCTCCTTAATCTCGTCAACCGTCTCGTGGGGTAAGGTCTTGTAGAGCGCGTGCAAGTTGATGGCTTCGCGGTCAACCTCCACCTGCTTCGCCTTCAAGTCGGGCTTGTAGTGGGTGAAATTGTAAATGGTCAGCAGACTTATTGGCTTTTTGCACAACGGGCAGCTGTGCCGCTGCCGAAACCACTGCTCAAGACACTCCTTACAGTACTTGTGCCCGCATTGCGTCAAGGCGCCAATGGTGATTGTCGTGCGACAAATGATACACATCATGGAGGCGTCGTCTTCTTCGCTGTTGCCGTTGCCGTTGCCGTTGCCGTTGCCACCCTTGGTACCGGCTAGTCCGTGCAAGTACCTAAACCTCGCCACTTCCCGGTCAGTCAGCAACATAACCGCGTTGGCATTTTGCTCCTGCTGTTGGAGCTCGTACTCCACATAGTGCGGCTCCAACTTGTCTCGAGAAACTCGATAGTCTCGTGGCTTGACAGTATCGGAAATCTGCTGGAGCTGCTTGTAGTACTCCACCCGTGCATTGAAAACAGCATTGCAATTGACATTAATCTCTTTGAGCAAGAGGGTGAGTGACAACTTTTGGTTCTCGAGGTTGATCTTGAGCCGGTCCGAAAGCGCCTTGAGCAAGTCGCGCTGGATTTTTGCCCGTTCGTCGCCCTCGCGCTCGGCATCAGACTCAAACTCTTGGAAAATCTCATTGGCCTCCGATATCATTTCTGAAAACGGAGTCACGGTTGTCAAGACGACATTTTCGAGCTGGGCCCGAAGCTGCAGCAAAAACTCGCTAGTTTCATCCACATCAATGGTTGACGCACTGGTCACCGCTTTCCCGGAAACAACCTTTTGTCTCTTGTGCAACGCCACCAACAACACACTCAAGTACGCCGAGATCTTGCCCTGGTCATTGATTGTCTCCTCGTACTCCGTCCCCTTGGGATCAGTATCCACCGCCAAAACCGGCGCGCTCAAAATATCCACCAATTTTGTCATCCACTCATTCACAACCCGGGCATGCTCATTCAACTGGTGCAAAAACCGCGTGACTTTGCCAGTATATTGCTGGACTATGGGGGTGATGGCAAACCCCAGCAAATCGTCATCCACAATGGGGATCGCCCTGAAAAACTGCTTGGACGATTTGGGAAACAAATGTGTTCCTTGGTCTCGGCTATAGACATCTGAAACAAACCCCCGGCTCGTGATTCTAGCCATTACCGTTTTGTCCACATTTTTGGACGATAGTTTGAGTATGGTGCCCCTCGTTTGCTCCGCTAGCGCATAGTACCGCAGCTCGTTTGCTTGTGCGTCATTGCTGCTCTCGTCGTGGTGGTGGGGGGTATACTCAAACTCGTGCACGGGGATGCCATTGACAAGCGACGCCAATTCGTTGGCTCGTGCATTGTCGTCTTGACGACAAAGTCCAGCAAGCGTGGGTGGCAACGTAAAAGTCACCGCCCGCTCAGACACAATTTCCTGAAACTCCTCGTCGTATGTCTGAAAGTAGGCCGATGCAATGAGAAAGTAAAACTTGTGCAACGTAATGTACCAGCTCCTCAATCTCATACGTGTAGACCTAATCACCTCCTCGTGCTTTTCGCCGTTTCCCAGTTTCTCCCGCTGCAACGAGCCAATCTCATCGTCATCTTCATGGTCATCTTCATCGTCATGATCATCTTCACCATTCTCTTCACCATTCTCTTCGCCATTCTCCGCTCGATGTTCCCCCTGTTCTCGTGTTGCCTCGTCAGTCACCCCTTGTACCCCCCTCGCACGCTTGTACTCCACAATATACTTTTTCAAAATCAACTCAAGTCGGTGGATAATCTTTTCCGTCTCAACCATGCCTGCCTTCAAATACACCATTGCCTCTCTTGGAGCATAGATATACTCCAAAAACTCGCCCAAGTCAAGGTACGAATTAAACTTGTTCTTTTCCCATTCACACACGTCATCGTACGCCCTTGTGAGCATATCGTCGAGCAAGTTGGACAAGGTTTGCAAGTGCTGCACCGAAAAGTTGCCGCTCTTCATATTGAGCTTCTTATACCTCTTGGACCCCATATTCAAATTGCCCACCTGGGGCGAGCAGCAAATCTGGCGGAGGCGCAGGAGCCAGCTGCGCATATACGAAAGAATGGTGGTGGACGGCTCCCAGTCATCAATAACCGGGTTTCCCAGCGCATCCAAGCAAATCGAATTCAAGCACTGTTCAAACTCTCTCGTGTACAAGTCCTGCTCCACGGGGGTAAACGGAATCGTCATAAGGATTCGTCTCTGGGGCGGCAAATGAATATCGTCAATCACCATGGCCTTGGTGTGGCGGAGACAAATACTCAGCCAGAGCGTGGTGAAAGCTTGCGGCTGTGTGGTTAGCTCGCCCCAGGCAAACCCGCCAAGGTCCCCGACAAACGGGAAAAACTTGAGAAATTGCAAATACGAGTGCAAATCGTCAAGGCCCTTTTTGATCGGGGTTCCAGAAACGCCCCAGGCGTGGAACCGCGGAATCAATGACGCTGATTGAAACGCGCGCGAAAATGTCGACGATACCATCTGCACTTCGTCCAACACCACGCGCCAGAAATGCGTCAACATTAGGGGCGACTCATAGTCGGTGAACCGGTGAATCTGGGGGATCCGGTTGTGCCGCATCGCCAAGATGATTTCATCCTCCAATGCCTTTTCATAGTCGGTCTCCTTTTGGTTGTCGGATGACTTTTCATTGGCAATTCGCGGTTTCAGCGTATCGAGCTGAAACTTTGACCTATAATCCTGGAGCAACGCCCCTTGTTCAAACGTGGCGTTTTCAATTTCCTCATTAAGGTCCGTGTCTTCTTCAATGTCTTCTCCGTTGTGGTCATCCCCCACCAGCCTTCTCTCCACACCACCACCATCATCCAACCGCCTCCGCTTCCCGTCCCTCGTCCTCTTTCTCCGAGACGAAAACTGAGCATAGTTCAACTCTTTGGCAATGGTGGCATACGTGGTAAACACCACGTCAAATTTCCTTAGGTACTCGGCAATGATTGCCGGCTTGTTTCCAAACTTGGCATAGTTCCCCACGCCAGCATACGTGGTGACGCTCAAACTTGGCGCGAGATTGATAATCTCATTCTTCCACTGCTGCAAAATCGAATCGGGCGCGATAATCAACGTGGTGCGTCCCTTGACAATCGTCTTGACATCTCCAAACTGATTGAGTTTGAGCGAGCACATTTGGTCAACTTCAGTCAAGGGTCTTTGGTTGAGCAAAATAAGCGTGGTGATCTCAACCGTTTTGCCAAGCCCCATTTCTTCACTCAACAAGCCCTGCGCTGGGAGACTCACGGGGTTTGTATCCTTATCGTCCGAGTCAATATACTCGTTTAAAAAGTCTTGTGCTTGGCTGGGGGTAATGACATTGAGCGTGGCCGTATTGACAAAGTATTCCTTCCCGTGCAGCACAACTCGTTTCCAGCCAAACCAAAGCTGGTTCAACCGCTCAAGAACACTCTGTTGAGATGTCGCAAATGGGATTTCTTCGCACCGATTGGTTTCTGGGTTATACCTCACATTCTCGCGGTCAAGCAACCACTGAACCGACTTTTTTTGAAACGGCAACAAGGTGGTTTCCAACTCGGGAATGTGAAACTCGCAACCCACCTTGGGCATCCCCTCCGTTGCCTCAGTGACGCAGCGGTAAAACAACTCGGGCGTCGCCTTGCTCCCCTCCAGTGGTAGCAAAACGCGACTCACATGGCCCAACACTTCGCGGTTATTCAAATCAAACCCACACTTGTACTCAATCCCGTAGCCCACAGATATGCATACACGGCCATCCTCCTCTAGTTTCAAACTCAAGCTCTGCTGTATCAGCAATCCATTCTTGGTCTGCCGCGACCGTGACATGTTTAGCAAAAACAACTCAGAAGTAATGGTGTCCTCATCCTCGGCAGCAACACCAGGCGGGGCCGCAAAACTAAACAAGGTGGCCACGGGTCGCTTTTTCGTGTGTACATAGATCAACCTGTTTTCGTAGCTTAGTTTAAACTCATTGGTCGATACGGATACGGCGTCAAATGTTGGCGGCGCGGGACACGGTTGGTTGATTTCAAAGCGTCGCGTGGCAAGAGTAAAGTAGGTCTCTGATTGGGATTGTTTTGCCACGGCAGGCTTTATTGGTAGTATATATTTGATATAGTTGGCGAGGTTATCCTCATTAAAGTGTACAAGGGTGGTGGCCATG
>JAKTZW010000393.1:0-34427 GCA_030579015.1 Zhuliangozyma blackwelliae | reverse complement strand
TCCCCCTCTCCCCCAACGTTTTCATAGTTTTGGAACAGGCCGTCCTTTTTTGACCACCGTGCTCGTTGTGTTATTGTCTTGTACCCTATGGGTGGTGACCTCAATTGACCATCTCTGAGCACGCAGGAGAGAGATGCAGATACTATTATACGAGGACCCATCAATCCTCAAGCCCCCGAGCTACATTCCTCCATACCTGTGGCTACATGCTCGCAATTCCCACCGTGGATTGCATAATAGCTAGCCACCGCTCTAACCTCCTTAGACAAGCTTTTTTTTTTTTTCATATAAATAACTGTCGATTTTTCTTGGTCTTTTTTTGCACCACACTGCCGTACGCTCTCCACACTAGCGATATTTCTTGTCGTTTCCCAAGTTGGAGCCACGGTCTCCCATTTGCAACCATCACCACCATGAGGTAACAGCAACAGCAGCAGCAACAACAAAGCAAAAAAAAAAAATTAAATAGTAGTTGCTTTCAAAAAAAACTGCATCACGTGCAAGCTCACGTGCAAGCTCATCATAGCACAACATTTTTTTGCAATCATCCAGACCCTTGGCGACGGGTCTGCCCAATAAAGAGGCAAAATTTTCCACCATTCAGATCCACACAAAAAACCAAGCAACCACCAACCAGACAAAACATTCCCCCACAAGATGCCTATCCCTACCCCTCATGGCGGCAGCTTGAACGACTTGGTCATTAGAGACGCGCCCATCAAAGCCCAGCTCTTGGAAGAAACCAAGAGCTTGCCCCACTTGACATTGACGGCGCGCCAGCTTTGTGACTTGGAGTTGATCTTGAACGGCGGGTTTTCTCCCTTGACGGGGTTTTTGAACGAGGACGACTACACCTCTGTGGTGCAAGATTTGCGCTTGACCAGCGTCAAGGGCGACAATGGCAAGGGTCTCTTGTGGCCCATCCCCATCACCTTGGACGTGTCTCCGGAAACGGCGCACCAATTTAGTGTTGGCGACAGAGTCACCTTGCGCGACTTGAGGGACGAAACCCCCTTGGCCATTTTGACCATTGGCTCCATCTACCAGCCAGACAAGCACACCGAGGCCCAAAAGGTGTTTCGCGGCGACCCAGAACACCCCGCCATCAAGTACCTCTTTGAAACCGCCGGTGACGTTTATATTGGCGGGTCCCTCCAGGGGATCAACTACCCCCGGCACTATGACTATGTCGACTCTAGAAAGACCCCCACCGAGTTGCGGGCCGAGTTTGCCCGTCTCGGGTGGTCCAGCCCCTCGCAAAACATTGTCGCTTTCCAAACGAGAAACCCCATGCATCGCGCCCATCGCGAGTTGACCATCCGCGCCGCGTCCGACATTGGACCCCAGGCCCACATTTTGATCCACCCCGTGGTGGGCTTGACCAAACCGGGCGACATTGACCACCATACGCGGGTCAAGGTGTACAAGCAGATTTTGCAAAAGTTCCCCCCCGGGTTGGCCACCTTGTCGCTCTTGCCCCTTGCCATGCGCATGGGGGGCGATAGAGAGGCGCTCTGGCACGCCTTGATTAGAACCAATTATGGCGTCGACCATTTTATTGTGGGCCGCGACCACGCCGGCCCGGGGAAAAACTCGGCCGGGGTGGACTTTTACGGGCCCTATGATGCCCAGGACCTTTTGGCCAACTATGCCCAAGAGTTGGACATCAAGATTGTCCCGTTTAGAATGGTTACTTATTTGCCCGATGAGGACCGGTATGCACCCATTGACACCATTGACACTTCCAAGGTCAAGACGGCCAATATCTCCGGCACCGAGTTGCGCAACCGGTTGAAAACCGGCGCCGAGATTCCCGAGTGGTTTTCGTACCCTGAAGTGGTTGAAATTTTGCGTGAAACCAGCCCACCCCGGTCCAAACAGGGGTTTGTTATTTTGATTGATACCCCAGACAATAAGGCGGGCGACTATTTGGCGTTTGCCTTGCAGAGTACCTTGAACCAATTTTCCGGAACGCGAAGAATTACAAAGTTGACCCAGCAACAGGCTACAGATGCATTTATTGTTGATGAGTTGGTCAAGGCCGGGTCCGGGGTCATTGCCCCAACCCATACCGCTGACAAAATTGTCGAGGTTGTGGGTGCCGGCAATGCCTTGGTTGTGGGCGGCCAGGGGGAGGGAAGCGCCAAGGGTAAGGGGCACTTCACCTTGTCGGACCAGGACTTGACCGTTGTTGTGGCTGAGATTGTTGCGTACTTGAAGGAGCACGGGTTTTATTAAAATAGAATTGTACTGAAGTAGCAGGGGTTTTATTAAAATAGAAATGTACTGAAGTAGCACGAGCTTTATTGCAATAGAAATGTACTGAAAAACGACCAGTTTTATTGCAGAAGAGATTTACCACAATATTGAATAATGTCAAAACAGTTGTCCCTAAAATATACACACACTAACTCCTTGTTTCCTGATCTAGGTAGCTTGCCCTCTGCTTCAACCCCTCGGCAAACGACATGGCCACGGGCCACACTGGCGCGTCGGCCAAGATGCGGATCCCGAGGTAGATTGGTTTTGTAGAGAGTTTAACCTTGACAATCTCGCCACAAAGGCTCTGGTTGAGCTTGGTCACCTCATTCCGGTTAGCATCGGCATCGACATTGCGGGCAATAGAATCGTCGCAAACTTCGCGCCGCGTACTCATATCCATGATCCGACTGGCGGTCTTTTCGTCAAGGAGCAGCGTGGCCTTGATATCCTTGGTTAGATAGTCCGAGTACTGCGACCGCACACTAACGCTCAAGACGCGGTCGAGCTTGAGCAACACGTCGTGGCACTTGAACCACTTGAGGAGCTCCTCGTTGGAAATGTCGCGCTGCTTGCAGTTTTGCTCCAAATAGTCCAAATAAGTGGCCACAATGATAATCCCAGCAAACAATGAACAGCAGAAAAAGGCTGGCGTGCGCAACGCCGTCTCCCGCACGTCATAACTAATGGTTTCAATATTGTACACCCACAACTGGAGCATGTCGCAACAGTAGCCTACGGACTGCAGCAACACGCCATAGTTGGACTCGCGGTAATGCAACAAGTCAAGCTCCTTGTTCATTGCCGCCCAGTCCTTGTAGAGCACCGGCGGCACCACGCTGGTCAACTTGATTTCCAACTTGATCTTGACCAACAAAAGCAACGGAATAATCAACTTCAACTCGTGCCTGGCATAGAGCAAGTTGCGGTTGTAGGTGGAGATCTGCAACGTGCCAAAACACTTGTGGAAATACACTTCCCAGTTCACCACCATGGCCTCAATTTTCCGCTTGTGCTCGGTATTCCACTTGAGATGGCTAAATGGCTGGCTAACCGTGTTGATTTCCGCCTCCAACTCTTCGTGAATGTGGAGCAACATCAAGAGAAGGTTATTGTACGACAAGTCAACCGGCTCTTTCAAAGCCGAGCTTCTCCCCGGTTCCCGGCTTATGTAGCCAACCATCTTGTTCACGTCAATGCCATTGCTAAGGTCAACAATGGACCAGTTGCGGTTGGGGTAAATCTCGCACACCGCCTTGTACCAGCCAGTAGCGGTTTCGCACCACCACAACTTTTCGTGGGTGCAAAAACTGCCGCTTGTGAGCATGCTCGACTTGAGAAAAATGGGCCTGGCAGTGATGCTCGACCGAAACGTTTGCAACATGTAGAGCACATGGGTGGTCCGGATCCGCGCTTGGGCAAGGATAAAATAGTCGAAATTGTTTTGAATAATTGACTTGGACTGCTCCATGGTCTTGTTGGGCGGCACAGGGGGCGGTGGCACCAAGAGGTGCTGCAAGGGTTCGTTGAAATTGGTCGACTTGATCAACCCAATCATGGACTTGATCATCCGGTCGGTAATGTCAATCATGCTTGGCTCGTTCAAAAACAACGAGATGAAAATGTGCAACACAAGACACTGGTGCGCCATCAAGGGCACCTTTTTAAAGTGAATGTTGGACTCGGTGATTTCCTTTTCGAAAAAATCGTGGATGCGGTACTTGGACAAGTTGAACAAAATCAACGCGTCGGTTTCATTGTACCCATACAATGCCCCCACGGCGGAGATGGCGAGAATCAATGGGATAGACTCAACAGTGACTCCCCGGGGGCTCTTTAGCGACGGCATGTGGATAAAGGGGAAATACTTGTTGAATCCAAACTCAAACAATTGGACATAATGCTTCAAGTTTTCCAAGGTGGGGAACTTGTCGGCGTCAACATTGCTCACGGCAATCATGACGTTGCGCAACTCGTCATTGACCAACAGGTGATCATTGAGAAAAAAATTCTGCGGGATGCTGGAGGAGTGCTCGACATTGTGGTTGTTCACATCCACCACGAGGGACCCAGCAGAGGCCAGCTCCGCCATGGGCGCCGAGGGCGGGGTTGGGTGACTACTCAATGGTTGGAGTCCCTGCCGAGACGCGAGGGCGCTGCCACTGTTGTTGGCATTGGCATTGGCATTGACATTGCCAGACGCGAGCAAACTCTGCATCAACTCTTGGTGGTTCTTGTACGACGGATCGTCTGGTATGTTGATGATGAGGCTCGAACTGCCGAAATAGCCCTTCAAGTCGTCCACGCTATTGTTTGAACTGAATGGCATGCTCAAATCAAACGGAGTGCTGATCAAGTCCTTGAGCCAGTCATTGTCATTGTTGGTGATGCTGATTGGCATTCCGTGGTTTCCGCTGACAAATGCTTCCGGAGCATTGCCGTTGGCGGTTTCATTGATTTTGAGTTTCTTTTTGGCGGGTGGCTCAGTAGACGCAACTTCTTCTGGGGATGGGCGGTAGCTGCTTTCCTCTTGGTGTGGATGTTGTTGTGGTTGTTGCTGCTCCTGCTGCTGCTGTTGCTGCTGTTGTTGTTGTTGTTGTTGTTGTTCCTGCAGGTCAGAGGAATGTGATTGCTGGGTCAATTGCTGGGGGTTGATACTACCTGTAGACGACACAGATCCGTGCGGCAGGGTGTGCTTAGTGGTGGTGGTGGTTGTGGTGGTGTTGGGCACAGATACTTGCTCCAGCTTTTCCCATTCTACCGGAAAAGACGCCGTGGTGGAATTCTCGTCAAACAACTGGCGAATCATGTTGATGTCGTTGGGCGGGTGGACGCCAAACTCAAAAGGCGTCGAGTTGGTTGTGGGCACGCTCTGGCTGTGTTGCATAAAAGTGGCACCAACACCAAGGGACTGCCTGAGCTTGGCCGTGTGGTCACCGCCCTTGTTAGCCGCACCGGCATTGTCATTGATGAAATTGTGGACATTCTTCATGGACCGTTGCTTGGGGTCCAACTTGTCGTCGTCGTTGCCCGGTATATCCAAATGTACAACCTCGCTCCAGTCCATCAAGCCGTGTAGTTCGTTCAATTTGGAGAGTTCTTCGTGGTGAGGGCCCAATTCAGCATTGGCCAAGTCGCCATAGGTTCCAGGGGCCTTGCCAGGCGGGGGAGCATTAGCAAAACTGGCTTGGGCAAGCATGGTTGCCGCGTTTCTCTTTCCCGTGTACGACGTGCCCGACGCGGCGGAGAATGAAAAGTGGCGGTAGTTGTTTGTCAAGTGAGATGGGAGCAGGGGAGTATGTGTGTTGGCGGGGGGCGGGTGGTTGTTCTTTGCTGTCTCGGGCACCAACGACATTGACGAGTGGCGGGTGTGTGAAACACGGCGGGGCGATTCGTCTTCGGGCGACGGCTGTTGCTGGGCCAACAGCGACAGCCTTCGCGACGACTCCTTTGGTCCAGGGCCGGGGCCAGGGCCGGGGCCAGGGCCAGGGGTGGCGCGGGCCAGGGTGAAGGACACGCTATTCCTGTGGTGGCTGCTGTGCAAGGTGATGCTTGGTCGGGGGGAGTTGTTGTTTGACATCAGCCCCGAGGAAAGGTGCCGCGGGTGCAGTGGCACCAATCCAGGTGACCCCTCGCCGCCAGCAATCAGAGTGTGGGGCAGGTCCGAGGGGGAATCGGCACTGGTGCCGTTTCCAAACAACGAGGTTCTAAACTGGGGGCGGGAAGCCGGGTCGCTCAAGGCAGAGTCGCTGGCCATCCCGGTATCGCTGGCCGAGCCCTCGTCATTGTCGTCGATGGGCATCAAGACGCCGTTGGGCAAGGGGGCGTTGGCGTCGGTGTTGTTGAACAAGACGTTGATGTGTTCGTTAATGTCGACATCCTTGAGCGAGCCGCGTCGCATAATGTTTGGCAAGTGGGTGTGCAACTTTTGTTGGTGGCGCAAGACCAAATCTCGGCGGGCAAAGCAGCGGCCGCAAGCGGCGCACTGGTAGGGCTTTTCGTTGGTGTGGGACCGTTCGTGGCGCTTCAAGTGTTCCAACCGGGCAAAGGCGCGAGTGCATGCGACGCAGACATGGGGTCTAGGTTTGTCGGTTCTTATTTGCTGGGACTTTTTGGGGATGGGCTGGGACGTGGAGATGGTGTCAATGAGCGAGGTTGGAGTGGCGTTGTGTGGCATGGACGAGTTGATATTCATGGTGGGGACTCAAGGGGAAGTGGGCCGGGTGGTTCAACCGATGTCTCAGCGTGGGGGGGGGGGACAAACTTTTGGAGCAGTCTTTAAAGACTACGAATGGGGTTACTAGATAGGGGGAGTCCCTCTTGCCAGGTGGAGCTGGGTGGAAAAGGAGGGTGCCGTGGGTACAGGGTGAGCTAGAGGTTGGTGGGAGTCTGGCAGTGTGAGTGTGTGGGTGTGTCTGAGAGTCGGTCAGCCAGTTGAGGTCAAGCCAAAGTCGGTCAGTGAAAAAAAAAAAAAAAAAAAGAAAATAATAAATTATTAAAGAGTCAACCAGAAAGAGAAAAAAAAAGTGTCTGTGTCGGTGGGACTCTTTTGTGTCTGTCTGATTCTCTGCTATTGTTTTAGGCTAATAAAAAAAAGTGGGGGTGGGGGTGTTTAGACAAAGGGCCGAGCCCCAGACACGGAATTGATACCCTATTAGAGTAGTAGGGGGGGGGGGGAGGTCGAGCAACTCCAACTCCTTATACTTGTCCGACGCACCCTCCCCCCTTGGGATGTACGCCCACCGTGCTTCCTCCCTTCCATATTCCGATTTCCCTTGCCACCCTTGTTTATTTGCTTGGCATTTCGTTCCCTTTTGCGTCCGCTCCTTTTGGTTTCTTCTCCCTCTCCCCCTCCCCCGGATTTTTTTTTTACACTTTCTTGGGCGCACGTTGCGGTGGCAGTGGCAGCAGCAGTGGCGAGAGGGAGATAGAGAAAGATTCGGGCTGTGGTTAATGATGTTTCCATTTATGGGGGAGGGGGTGAGAGGACCATCACTTTCTGCCAAACTGCTCGGAGTTTCACCTCTGTATGTTCTCCCAAATTGATTGCCCCAGATTTCTCCAGAGCCTAAAAGTTTAACCTTTGCCTCTCCTACGTCATCTGTTGTATTTCTCATTGGTTGTGAATCGAGGGTGGCATGACCAACGTTGTCTTGCATGGTTAAGCGAGACCGGTAACTGCAACCCCCAACCATGCTGATGCCGAGGTTGCAGACGTGCAAACGACACCCACTCGGGTCTCGCTCCAACTCGCCCAGTCATTGATTTGAAATGTTGCGGTGTTTGATCGACAGCAACTACAACGCAATCAACACCCGCCTCGTCATGCCCCCCTCCAACTCCCCCTTGCGCCAGCCCCCTTTGTTGCTTTCTGCAAGTAGACGGTTGGCTGGGCGGCATTGTTGCCACGGCCCAAAGTGGGGCAAAGAGCCGGCAACAAAGGGACCAAGAGAGTAGGGCGTGAATTATTTGCCAGCACCAAACGTTTGACGATGTTTCAATTATTCACAACTCACACTTGGCTATACTACCGCCGCCCCCCCTTTTTACACAAGTGTTCCTGTTTACCCACAACTGCCACTGTTGTGACTACTGTGTGACTGTCACTGTCCAAGAAAATAGACACAAGTATATAAAAACCCTTCCCCCACAAGCACAACCTCCCTTACTTTGTCCTTCTTCCCTTACACACACACACCATCCACATCAAGCTTGGGTTCAGCCCATTATCATAGTCTCTTCTTTATCAAACCCCCCTGTGGGTAGGTGGGTGTGGGTGTGCCTATGTCTCACACCTTGGCGGCGTCAATTACCCAACAATTTTTTTCTTTTTCCTTTGTCTGCCAGTTTTCTCCCGTTATGGCCGCGTTACCCAATGGGGTAATTAAATCAGACACAATTAGCGCGATTTCTTTTTTTTTTCTCGTCCTCCGTTTCGCTGCTGACTCAGCACCGAAATCTGGGGAAGGTGAGACAAGGGGGGAGGGAGGGAGAGGGATACAAAGAGGTAGCCAGTAGCTGTGTTGCTAGCGGCAAAGCAAACACCCGCTATTTTTTGAGGCTCTTCACCACGAACACACCTAGAAAGATGCTCGCCTATCTACCAGCTTGTCTTCCTCAGCCGTGCATTGTCTTTGAACATGCTCTTTTCATCCTTTTCTCGAGCTTGTCCCACGCTTGCGCCAAAGAATGCTGCGGAGGGGGGGAGAGCAGTGTTTCCTCCATGCCTCCTTCCAACTCTATTACCCCTTATTCCACCACTTTTGCATTCTCGGTATAGTCGTGGTCAACTCCAGATATAAAGCTTACCCTCGATGCAAGTCCTCTGCAGTAAGATGCACCATTCACTCGACCTGCGTTCCCAAAGCTTGCCATCCTCGCAGATGCGCTTCTCCGCCCCCTTGTATAAACGTCACTGCTGGTTCCAACAACTCCTCGCCGGTCAAGGTCAACCATAAAGCCCACTATGGGCACATTTGCATGTGTGCGTGTACGTGTCTCGGCCGCATCGACCCCATTGGTTAGCTCATCGAGCCAGCCAGTAGCGTGGCCCACTTGAGTATGCTCCGCCACAGAGGCATCTTGAATGCTGCCCACTTGAGTATGCTCCGCCACAGAGGTCTCTTGAATGCTGTCCACTCGAGTATGCTCCGCCACAGAGGCATCTTGAATGCTGCCCGCTACTTCGTCGTTATTCCCCCTGGTGGCATCAGCACTAGCTACACCTCGGTCCAACGAGACTGGTTTCGTATTTGCCTCTACCATCCTTTCCAAAATCTCCATCCGCTGGTGCATTTCTCGGTTGGATGCATGCATGGCTCTATTTTCCTGCTGCAACTGGCTGATTAGGTCCAACAAGGAATTGGTTTCTTTCTGGGCCATTCCTCCAAGATTTTGTTCCACCCTTGCCATTATCCTGTGCAATTCGCCAATCGCATTGTTGGTGCTTGTCCTGTGCTGGTCAAAGCTCCGGCAAAGCCGCTCGTGTCTCTCTAGCAACTGTCCCTGCAACTCTTGTCGTGCAACCACAGAGTGGGCCACGGCCGGTAATCGCTCTTCAAAAGCGGTGATTCTGCTCTCGCTCAAGTCCAATTGTTTATTAACCTGGTCGAGCTCAGCCACGATTCCGTCGACTTCTTCCTGCTGGCTAGTCAACTCCAGTTTAAATGCACTGGTGATTTTCTCCAAATCCAACTCCAACGCTGCTTGTCGAGTGTCGTGCGCGCTGCAGGCTCCTTCGACAACAGTGATCCTCTTCAAGAGTGACGCAAGCGAGGTTGTGGTTTCTTTGGAAAGTTGCTCAATCTGGGCCTTCAACAGTGAGGGGGTCTTTCTGGTCAGTGTTGTTGTTGTTGTTGTTGTTGTTGTTGTTCGCTGTAGTGCTTGAGCAGCCGCCACAACGGCGTTGGTTGTACGCCTCTTCTTTGGTGGTGGTGGTGGTGGCAGAGCCACGTCGTCGTCGTGGTCTTCCTCATTGGATGAGGAGCTTTCTTGTTTAATGTGTTGTTTTTGCTTCTCAACCGTATCTTTCAAGCCCTGGGGCACGTCTCCCTTGGAAGGTCCTATTTCTTCACGTTTTATACGAGACACGGCTGCATTGCCAGCACTAGCGGTAATGGAGCTGGAAACAGTTTGACCTAGACAGGTTTTGTTAGTCGCTGTTGTTTTCACTTTTATTGCCACACTTTTGATTCACATACTGTTTAGTATTTCAAAGACACTTTCACGATTCAAGGAGGCGTTGGGGGATATTCCCTTTGGGGGCCCATTCAAAGGTTGCTGCTGTGCCATCTCGCCTAGCTGTTGTGTATGAATATACTTGAGGAGACAGATGCGCTGAAAATGTTTGATATCCATTCTTGGGCATTTTGCACGACCGTCACATTTTGCAACTAGCAAGACTTTTCAACATTAGAGTGCCCAAAATGCAGTAGGATGCCAATGACAATGTGAAGCCATTGAGCTATCGCGGATACCACAAAGGCTGTGACAAAGTAGCCACATCCGCGTGTTTCCGCAGAGAAAGAGGATCTCGTATCCTCCATTGTGTTTCACCTTCACAAGTCAGCGACAACAAATATTTACAACGGTAGAGGCGTATTGCACCACCGGATGGCAGTCGACTCCCAGCCGGCGAGGCAGAAATCACGAGAGCCGTTATTGTTTTTACAAATAAGGAGAACTAAAAGTGATTTTCTGGTAAAGAATCTTTGTAAAGCACGCCTTTACTGAAACGTGAATCTTTTCACTCCCTCCCTCCTCCCTTTCCTACAGTACATTCTCCTCCTCTGCCTCGGCTTACACCTTCCCGTGCTTGGTCTTGGCTAGTATGGCTCTGGGTATAATACCCACCCCAAAGTGTGGCTCGAATATTCACCGCCCGGGGCAATAGTCCTTTTTCTCCCTTATCTCCATGTGCAAGCCTCTCCTTTTCTCACACCCACTCACCCCCCTCTACAAGCGGAAGTGTGTATTTTGACACAGATCCAAAGTGTGTGTCGCCTTTGGGTTTCTCATACCCTGCAACCCGAAACTGTGTATCTTGCCCCAAGCAACCATGACAACAACAAAAAAAAAGAAAAAAAAAAAAGCTTAGTTCCCCTCTTTTTCTTTTGCCCATTGGGGTGCTGCAGCTGCAGCTGCTGCTGCTGGGGGGGAGTGGCAATATGGCTCTCACTTTAGCTCATTTGGGTCTTGTTGGCACTAAAAAGAAACGGGCTAAAGGTGAAGATTGTATTCTCATGTGAAACAATGTGTAATGTGATGAATGGTCGTCTATGCGTAGTGTCTCTTCTGTTTTCTTCTCTTTCGCAATCCCCTTCACCGTTGACGCCACACTTGCAAAAAGAAGAAAGAAAAAAAAAAAGAAATTTCTTTTGCAATCCCCGCCGCCTTGAACTGCTGGCCCCAAGGAGGGATAATTGGTGGTGGTGGCAGTAGGGTGGGTGGCAGTAGGGGCGGGAAGGAAGAAAGAAAAGTAGCAATTAAAACAATAGTAGTACGGAGAGAGAGATCCAATGTTGCGGCGGCTACTTATTCCCGCTGCTACCAGGGGGGGTTGGTGGAAAATGTGAAGGGGAATGCCACAAAGATGAAACAGCAAGAAGCTCCACAAATCACACAAGCAGACAATGTAAGCAAATGGCTGCGGGCAAAGAGGAGATACGCTCCCACAGAAAATAACACTCTTTCCTACCCGAACCGTTATCACTTTGGACAAAGCAGCGTTGTAACTCCAACCGTCAAGAAAGCCAAGCATCTGCACCAATGAGTGGTTGGTTAACGGTAATCGTTGCAATTGCGCCGCCAAACCACGGCGCGCAAGACCAGGGGAGCCAACGCAGCCCCGGTCTTGAGACAAGAGACCACAATTGACGGTTACTTCCCCCTGTCACCTGCCCTCCCCACACACCCTCCCCACACACACCAACCCCAGCTACCATCACATCACTCCCGCCGTCTCCCTTGACGGTGGCAAATTGCAACAATCTGTAATACTCACCTTTCTTCAGTCTCTGCCTCTATTGCATTCTTTCCGCCTTGTAATCAACAAATTTTTTTTTTTCCTCAACCGCCAGATGCCACAATTGCACAATTCAGATATTTTTTAAACATCCACAATTCCACCACCCTCAACCGAGCCGATGGCAGCCTTGATAGCGCCCCGCAGGATGGCTGCACCTCGTTTGTGACAGTGCACGTGACCATCCCCATCTGACATAGTTGTCCTGCTCCTGCTCCTGCTCCTGCTATAAATACACCCGTCCCTCTCTCTACCTCTGTGACAACTGCTCATACTCAAACTCATTATAAACCGTCATCCACATCTACAACATGTCTGACGCAGTAAAGCCAGTTATTTTGTTGAACCAAGCCTCTGGTTATGGTATCTTGGTGGGTGTTGGTGCCCTTTTCGCCGGTGGGATGATCCTCACCACCATCTTGTTGAAGAAGTACCTCCACGAAAACCACAAGAGCACCGAAACCTTTGCCGTGGCCGACCGGAGTGTTGGAACTTTCCTTTCCGCATCCGCCGTGTACTCGTCCTGGTCGTGGGCCACCGAGTTGTTGTGGGTGTCCACCATGGTTTACAACTACGGTATCCAAGCCTCATACTACTACGGTGCCGGGTTGGCGGTGCAAATCGCCGTCATGTCCTGTATCGGTATCCACGCCAAAAAGAAGGCCCCCAAGGCCCACACCTCGTTGGAGATTGTCGAGTTGAGGTACGGCAAGGCCGCCCACCTCTTGTACTTGTTCCTCGCCTTGGCCAACAATATTCTTAGTGCCTCCAGTATGTTGCTCGGTGCCTCTGGCGCCATCTCCATCATTGCCGGCAACTTGCACATTGTCGCCTCCACCATGTTGATCCCCTTTGGTGTGTTGCTTTACACCGTGTTTGGCGGGTTGAAGGCCACCTTTTTGACCGACTATGTCCACACCTTGATCTTGTTGTTGGTCCTCACCTACCTCAACACCTCCGTCTTGACCTCCGACAAGATTGGTGGCCTCGACGGCTTGTACAACTTGTTGACCGAGTTTGACGGCACGAGGTACATTGAGGGCAACTACCAGGGCTCCATTCTTACCGGTAAGTCTCAGGGGGCCTTGTTTTTCGGGTTGATCTTGACTGCGGGTAACTTTGGTTTGACCGTGTTGGACTCGTCCTTTTGGCAAAAAACCTTTTCTGCCAGCCCCAGAGCCATGGTGCCCGCCTACCTCTTGACGGCGTTTTTGATCTTTTCCAACGTGTGGCCATTGGGGTCCATTATTGGGTCCGCCTCCATCGTGTTGGAAAACACCCCTGATTTCCCCACCTACCCCCGCCCATTGACCGAGTACGAAATCTCCTCCGGGTTTGTGTTGCCATATGTCTTGAAGGCAGTGTTGGGCAAGGGCGCCGTTGGTGCTTTGCTTTTGGTCATTTACTTGGCTGTCACCTCCACCGTTTCAGCACAAATGATTTCCGTCTCCTCCATTCTTTCCTTTGACATTTACAAAAAGTACATCAACCTGGACGCCCAAAACAAGTCCATGATCAAAATCTCCCACTATGGGTGCATCATCTTTGGTCTTGGGTGTGCTGGCTTTTGTATCATGTTGCACTATGTCGGTGTCAACATGACCTGGTTTGGCTACTTTTACCCCTTGATCATTTGTCCCGGTGTCATTCCCTTGATTTTCACCATCACCTGGGACAGACAAACCACCGCTGCCGTTTTCATCTCCCCCATCTTGGGCATTGTGTTTGGCATCACCATCTGGTTGACCACCGCCTACCACTACTACGGCGTCATCTCCATCGAGTCCACCGGTGGCCAGTTGCCCGCCTTGTTTGGCTCCATGACCGCCTTGTTGTTGCCCGGAATCGCCAGTATCATCATCTCCTTTATCAAGCCCCTGAAATTCGACTGGTCCCAATTGCAAGTGGCTGACCTCATTGTCAAGTCTGAAGACGAGGCCTCATCCACCACAGGTTCCATTGAAAAGGTTGAGGAAAACACGGAAAAGTCAAACGAAGTGCTCACCAACGAAGAGGAAGAGGAAGTGGAGGGTGAAAGCGACAGAGTCTCTGCCTCCATCTTGGAGAAGCAAGCCTCAGGCCAGTTGTCGCCCAAGGAGATCAACTTTTGGATCAAGGTGTCGACGGCCGCTGCCGTGTTTATCTTGCTCATTACGTGGGTGCTTTGGCCCATGCCATTATACCGTAACTGGATCTTTTCCAGGGCGTACTTTAAGGGTTATGTTACAGTTTCGTTGATCTGGCTTTACGCCACTTTGATAATCATTGGGTTTGGGCCCTTGGTTGCTGGCAGACACACCATTGCCACGGTGTTTAGAGGTGTCTACCGGGATTATATAAAGAGGAAATAGAGCAACAGTTTTAATTCAATAAACAGAGAAGAAAAGAAGAAAGAAAAAAAAAAAAAATTAAACACATTGATAAAATAGATTTCATTTCTGTTTCCCCCTCCCCCCAGGTAAATGCTTAAAAGATCACTACGGGCCATGGCTACAACCATCATCAAGTCGGAAACACCGGGGCCTATAGAGTCGTCGATAATAGCCAAGCTTGAACTGGAGTTCAAGCCGTCCTTTTTGAAAGTGGTTAATGACTCCCACAAACACGCCCACCATGCCGGGATCAGGGGTGCCACCAACAAGACAGAGTCGCATTTCCGGTTGGAGATTGTAAGCAACGTGTTTGCCGGAAAGACCTTGCCCGCCCGCCACCGGTTGGTGTACTCGTTGCTCGACGACGAGATCAAGAACCACGGCGTGCATGCATTGCAGATAAAGACGAAAACGGAGGGCGAAGTGCAAAAGTAAAAGTAGAAGGGAACATCAAACATTTGTTCAATTTATTGATAATATACAAAAATAATAATAATAATCACAGAAACAGAAAAGGATCAGCATTTATGCGGCTCCGCCATCAACAGTCACCGCTTCTGACATTACCGATTCGCTCTCCCGCATCGACTGCACTTCTTGAACCGACGCATTCTTGGCCACCAACTCAACAATCCTCCGAATCACCGGCAAGTTCAACCACGCGGGGACATATGCCTCAACCCGCGAAAAGGGCCGCAAGTCAATGTTTCTGAATGGGTCGTTAAAGTGGCCGTCGGTGGACACCAACTCAAACAAGTCGTCGGCATTGGTGGAGTCGCTGGCCCTGACTCGGTCGGCAACAACCTGCAACACGTTTGGAGCAATTGGCGTCTCATAGTCAGCGACATAGTATTGCGAAATCAACTTTTGAATCTGGATCGGCTTCAAGGCATAGCAAATCTCGTAAATGATGCTGATATCTTCCGGCGTATTCTTTCTCAACTGCAACAACTTGGCCGCCTGGAGCAAGTGGCTCAAGTACGCCGAGCCCTCCTCCACGTCGTGGCCCTTGCACCATTCCTCTAGCCTCGTGACATTGTAGTTCAACTGCAACCCTCTCTTCCAAGACAAAAAGTTTCTCCTCATAATCAAGTCGTTAAAACACAAGGCATCGACAAACCGCAACAACTCAATGACAACCTCATTAATCACCTCCAGCTCGATAAAGTACGACTTCATCGACCAGTACACCGAGTTGAAAAAACTCAAAATGTCATCCATCTTGTACTGCACGCCGGGGGAAAACACCTTGGCCAAAAATGGAGAGTTTTCCGGGGCCATAAACCCAGGCAACGACTGCGACAATACAACCGCCGACACGGCCTTTTTCTCCAAATCCTTCTCCATCTTTTTCATCCACATGTTGTAAATGTTGTACGAAAGCGACTCAAAGTCCTCCTTGACAACCGCCACCAACTTCAAGTACTCGTCAAACTCCTCCTCGCTCATCTCGTGCGACAAGGTATCGTTGGCAATGATTGTGTGCTGGGCATAAGACACAAACGAGTACAACTCGTGGGTGTTGGAGAGCCAAAACGCACCGTGCGGGATGACATCGTCGTCCTTCAACTGCGACACAATCTGCTGGATGGACGACAATACTTCGCCGAGGAAATCCTCGCTTTCCTTGGTCAAGCCCAAGCGCCACATGTCCGACAAGATAATAATAATGATTCGCGAGGGAAACAACACCTCCTTTCTCGTCAAGTCGGCAGCTACTCCAGCGGGTGGGATCTTCAACCCCTTCAACAACCCATCCACAATCTCGCGGTGCAATTGGCGCGAGTCCCTCAACAACTTGAACAACTCGTCGTTGATATCGTCAATGTTGGCGTCGTCGTCGTTGGAAACAGCAATGACCGAAACGGGCCGGTTGTTGCCGTCAACCGCATTGCCCGAGTTCCACGCCAACGCACTGCTGTGGCGCTTGCTGACATTCCTCGTCTTGGGGTTCACAAGGGTGGCAGTGGAGCCGCTTCTGGTTTGCTGCTGTTGATGCTGTTGTTGATGCTGTTGTTGCTGCTGCTGCAACTGGGCAATCTCCGACTTCAACTGCTCAATGTGCGACTTCAAGTCAACTTCAATAGTGTCGCGCTTGACAAGGTCGTCCTTGGCCTGGTTCAACTCTTCAATGTTTCGTTGCACCTCCTGTCTCAACTCGGCTTGTTCCTTTGACAACTGCTCAATCTTGGCCTCGGCAGACGCATACTCGGACTTGATGCTGGCCAACTCGCGGTTCAAGTTTTCCACCTCCAATTGATGGCTGTCGTTTTGCGAGTCAAATTGTTTGTTCAACTCAACTTCGCGCGCGCGTAAAGTGTCGTGCGCCTGGCCCTGCTGCTCCAACAATGACTTCAAGTTGGTAATCTCCTCCATCAACCTCTTGTTGTCCAGGATCTTGGCCGTCAACGACTGCGTCAAGTCAATCACCTTGTTCTCCAACTGGTACGACACCTCCTTCAACTTGTTCACCGACTTGGCCTCAACGCGCAACTGCTTCAACTCGCGCACGGCATACTGTCTTCTAAATGCCGATTGGATAACCACGGCAGATTTCCTGGTGCGCGTGTAGCTGGCTCTCTCCTGGTAGCCGCGCCAAGACTTTTGCAAAACAATGGCCGACCTCTCGGTACGCAACGCTTGAAAGTTTCGTCTTGCTTGCAAACCCCGGATCGACTTTTGCAACGTGACAACGGCACTGAGAGTGGACACATACTGCTTCCGGGCCAAGTAGCCACGGATGGACGTTTGGATAAGCGTCGAGGCAACCCTCTCCTTCTCCTGCTGCACCTGTCGTCTCTTGATGTGGCCACGCACCAAGGCCTGCAACTTGATGTGCGACGCCTTGGTGTCCAAGTACTTTTGTCTGCAAAAGCGCCGTCTCATATTCTTTTGAATCATCACCGCCGACCGGTGCAACTTGTCGGCTCTCAACTTTTCAAAGTGCGCCAACATGCCCGCCTTGAAAAAGATCTTGGTGTTTCCCAACTGGTACTTTTCCTTGTCCTGTATGTTTGTCGTTAAAATTTGGTTGCACAACCCAGTGACAGACTCTTGCGTTCTGGCGCCGCTCATGACTTTGATCCAGTCGCTGGAGGGGACCAAAATGTGATAACGGTCGGCAAACTCCACATATGTCCATCTGGATGGGAAACCAGCACAAGAAATCTTGATGGTCTCCAAAACACCGCATGCCTTCAATTGCGACAACACCATCAACGTGTCAAACTCCCATGCCCTTTTCTGCTCGTTGGGCTTGATACACCTAATGTAGTGGACATTTGTCGAGTTGATGGTTTTCATCAATTCAATCAACGAGTTTTTAAACATCGACCCCAAGGTTGGCTTTTTGCTCGCCATCCTCGCCTTGGATGGTTGTGCCTTGGCGGTTTCTGCCTTGGACGATTCCGCTGCCGCGGCATTCTTGTCAATGATGGCAAGAACAGACTGCAACAACTCGTTGGAAGTGTTTTTCATCACGTCCAAATGGCCCTCGCCAACCGTGTCCCGGTTCTTTTCAATAAAACCCTCAATGTCGTAGGTAACGTCCAACGCATAATGGCTCACCACAAACTTGGTCTGGCCAAACCGGGGCTTTTTAAACACCTTGTTGCGCGGCTCCTTGTCCAAATTTTGGTACATCTTTTCGATCCACGACTCGTCATTCCCAGCCGGCAACCGCGACTCCTCGTCCAAAAGTGCTAGTATACCCAACTTGTCTTCAATCAAGTCGATGCACGGCTGGTTGTCGGCAAAGTCGATAAAGGACCACTCAATCTGCTCCTTGATGTACTCCTCTTGCTCCAATTTAAACACGTGCTTGTTGAATTCCTGCTGCAACTTTTCGTTGGCATAGTTGATGCAAAACTGCTCAAACGAATTCTTTTCAAAATGCTCAAACCCATAAATGTCCAAAACACCAATAAACGACTTGACCCGAGGGGCAACGTCGTCGGGGCACAAGTCGGTATTGACATAGTCCACCAACCAGTCAAACAAGGCCGAGTAAATATACTTGGCAAACGAGTCGCGCGCAACGAGCGCCTGCTTGTGGCTCAAGTTGCTGACAATCTTTTCCGATCTGGTGGTGATTTGCTTCTTGACACACCACTTGGCAAACGCGGCAGCGTCAATCCCCAACAACTCGCACGCCTTGACCAAGCTGGCGTCGTCGCTGTTCAAAATAGCGTCGTTTCTGGTGGGCTGGATGTCAATGTTTCCAATATGCAAGAGCGCCGCCAAGATTTTGTAAATCTCCAGCTGCTTGGCGGCGTCAATGCCAATCAATGCCAACGCGTCGCTGGTGACCTTAAACTCCTCTGCATCGTCGACGCCGTCAATCTGGGAGTTGCCGCCCTGGTTGGTGAACTTGTACTCGTCGGCCGACGTTAACCCCAAAGCTTCCTTTTGAGACTGGTCCATGCCGGCCAATATCTGGTAAAAAATGTGATAGTTTCTCTCCGATTCCGGCTGAAACACCAACCGCGATCTTTCCAAAAGATATGTCCTTACGCGAGCGCCAATGATTGCCGTCTCCTTGTCAAACAAGATTTCCAAGTACTTGCCAAACCGCGACGAATTGTCGTTTCTGGTGGTTTTGGCATTGCCAAACGCCTCCATAATGGGGTTGGTGGCCAAGATTTGCTTCTCAACATCCGACATGTCCGCCTTTTGGTCGGTGCCGAGGTTCTGCTGCAACTCGGGGTCCTCCTCCACCGAGGCAAAGTATCTCATAATATACTTGGCCGAAACGGTTTTCCCAGCCCCGGACTCGCCACTAACAACAATGGTTTGGTTAGCCCCGTCGCCCTCCTTCATGCACCTGTAGGCGTCTTCAGCAATGGCGAAAAGGTGCGGGTCCAACTCGCCTCGTCTCTTGCCAGCATATGCCTGCACGATATCTTGGGAGTAAAACTGGTCAACTCTTTGGAACGGGTTGGTGGCAATCAACACAATGCCCGAGTATGTATAAATGTTGAGTTGCGAGTAGCGCAACTTGATGGCTTGCAAAACAGCCGGCTCGTTCAAGTACGACAAGCTTGTCAAATCCTCAGCGGCCTCCAAGATTGGGGGGTTTCGCAACGGTGGTAGCTTGTCATTGTCTTCTGACAAGTTTGTTGTTTCCACCTTGAACACCTGTGACTCGTCGGATTCGGAAACGAGCTCCAAAATGTGCTTGTCGCCATCCTGCTTGTTGGACTTGACAATGGCCCCTATCCAGCCAAGCTTCTCGTCCGGGTACCAACAGCGAGTTCCCACGTCGTACAAAGATACCATGGGTGGGTGTATGGATGGGTATGAGTGTATGAGTGTATGAGTGTGTGGGTGTATGGATGGGTATGAGTGTGTTGTTGGTGGTTATCTGTACAAGAGTGTGTCGCGTTGATTAGGTGGCCTATAAAGAAAGAATTTTTCCTGTTGCCTTGTTGATCCCAAACAAAACAAAACAAAAGCACAAACGCCCACAAGAAACACGAACAAGAGAGAGAGAAAATTTTTTTGGGTGGGTGGGAAGGAGGGACACAGAGAAACAGCGTTGGCGGGTAGTGCGCCAGTGACTAGCGACGATCTACGCTGTACCTGAAATGGGAGAGAAATAGCATGTGAGTTCGTTGGCAATGTATAAAGCTCCCGCATTGAGGGAGAGATGGGAAATACAACACTGTCACAAGGTGGCGGTGCCAGGACAGCAGCAGCAGCAGCAGCAGCAGCAGGGGGGTGGAAAAGTACACAGTGTGTAAAAGGACAAGTCACAACCCTTGTGTCCAACCTGCAAAAAAAGACTAGGGCAATCAGTTTTTCTTTTTTTTGCAGGTTAGACGCGTTTGTGGTGAGGCGTAGAGACAACAGTGAAGCAACAGTGACAATAGTGGCAAAGACAACAGAGACTGGCACAGAGACAGACACGCCGCCAAACCAGGGTGTCGCCCCTGCTTTCCAGTCGTTGTGCACCTTTCCTTATGCTTTCTTTTTATCTCTTTAAGCAGGGGAAAGCATGTTGGCAATGTCGTTTTGGAATACAACAACATTGGCTGCCTTTGGCTAGGCATAGCCCTACCCCTTTTGGAGATATATTTATACTTGTATCTTCTAGCGTATACATCATTTGCCAATATGATCCACCTCTTACAACTTGGAATTCTTGAATGGGGGAGTGGCCAAGGGCTCGTACACCCTGCCAAACAACCTGTCTTCAGGAACATACCGATTGTGGAAATTCGCCACATCGAGCAACGACTCGTCCAACTGGTCAATCGACGTGACACCCAACAATCGCATATTCATCACCATCTCATCCTTTAAAATCTGGATTGCCTTAACCACGCCCTCGTCCCCATAGGTTGACATGGCGTACAAAAACGGTCTTCCAATCCCCACGCCCTTGGCACCCAAACAAATTGCCTTCAACACATCGGTGGCTCTACGAACCCCGCCGTCAATGTACACTTCAAACTTGTCCTTCAACCCCCTCTCTCTCAAGATGGGGGCGAGCTCAGCCAAAACCTCAATCCCGGATCGGCTCGTGTCCATTTGACGGCCGCCGTGGTTGCTCAACACCACGCCGGCACACCCAAGCTCGGCTGCCTTCAATGCATCGTCAACCCTCTGCACCCCCTTGAGGATAATGGGCATTTTGGTGATGGATCTAAACCACGCAAGGTCGTTCCAGTTCAAGCTGGTGTCGATAAACGACGAGATGGCCCTGGCCGCCCCCTGGTTCCTGTCAGTGTCGGCATCGTCTCCCTGGACATGGCTCAAGTCCTGGATATTCTTTGACCGCATATCCTTTTCCCGTCTCCCTAGCTGCGGCGCATCAACCGTGATAAACAAGCCCTTGATGCCTCTTTTTTCCGCGTGCTGCACAATGTTTTTGCAAATTTCCCGGTCGCTATTAACGTACAATTGAAGCCACTGGGTTTGCTTGCCGTCTGCCTGGTCCACAATCTCGTCAAAGGAGCACGACGCCAAGGTGGGAATCATTTGGATGACCCCGTGTTTGGCGGCGCTTCTGGTCAAGACCTTTTCGCCGTCGGGGTGGCCCAACCGGCCCAACGCGGTGGCGGTGATGTAAAAGGGAACAGACGTCTTGTCGCCCAACATGGTGGTGCTGAGGTCAATGTTGGTAACGTCAACCATAACCTTGGGCTTGAAAAAGAGTCTTTGGTACGCAATGTGGTTTTCCCGAAGCGTGATTTCGTCGTCGGCGGCAGACGAATAGTAGCCCCATGCAACCTTGTCCATGGTGTGGCGAGCCACAAACTCAAAGTCGTTGAGGTTGTAGATTTGGGAGATGTCGGGCTGGTTCTTTTTGTTTGTCCTACGCTGGAGATCTTCCTCGCCAAGTGGCTCGTCGTCGTCGTCTTCTTCTTGCTCTTGTTCTTCTTTTTCCTTTGCGTGTCCACCCAATGATGCCCCTTGAGTTGGCGCAGGAATTGGCGCCTTGTCGTCCTGCTCATCATACTCAACGTCAAATTCGTCGACAACTTGTGCTGAAGCGGGTGTTTTCTCGGATAAAGATTGCGAAACAGGGACAGGGACAGGGGCTGGCGCCGAGGCAGAAGCAGAATTGGAAGCCGCCTTCTTGGTCCTCTTTTCCACCTCTCCCTTGTGATACTCTGGTTTCAAGTACTTGGTCAATGTATCACCCGGGTGGATCGGGTCAAATGCCTTTGTAGCGTCTTTGCCGGCATACTTCATGATGATGGCCAGTCCGCCCGGGTGTTCATCAATAAAGTCGGAAAGATCGTATGCCTTGCCATGGATAATCACCCAGCAGTCCTTCTTGGTGTTGTGCTTGCCAACCTCTTGAAGCGAAAGTACCATCTTGAAATAAGTGGTGGGTAAAATCTTTTGAGTGAGCAACTTCTTGTTGGTTATCAAAGTTATTATTGCATTTTTTTTCTTTCTTTTGTGGGGGTTGTGAGGGGTGGGGGCTGCAGTGTGGAGGCGAGTGAGTGAGTGAGTGAGTGAGTGGGGGAGAGTGTGTAGAAAATGAAACCAATGGCAGTGACGGCATTTGTTATCATGGCAGACGACTAGCGGCGCATGTTTCCCAATTGAACATGACATAAAAATACGTCTTTTTTTTCCAGGGGTGACGTCCATGTTCTGGTAAAGGGTTCATCAATTGGGAGCCCACTATTTAATCACAACCAAAACCGGCTTTGGCACACTGATGGTTGCTCCCAAACCGAGGCTGGTTGAAGAATACCACATGGTAGCAGTGTGTCACGTGATTATTCCATCACGTGAGGTTCAAGAAAAAAATACCGAAAAAAGGATTGATTTCCAAAATGTAAACAAACTTTGTCATTAGAGCCCAGGTCTCGTAACCTACAAACCAGACCGGCCTAACCGTGACGGCGATTGGAGCTGGTTTCCGCGGATAAGAAAGATGCTGCTTCTATTTTTTTTTGATACTATTGTCAGACGATGATTTGTGACACCCTGGGCTCAGAAGACAGTCGCTTGGAGCCTCTCCCCCTGTAGCCCTGTCTATGGTGACTGCATATTGTGTATTTTTTTTGGCAGTAGCCAGAGGTGGTGCTTCCAGTGGTGGTTGGTGGTGAAAGTGAAAGTGGGCTGCTTATATGGCAACAAAGCCTTGCGCCGTGCAGTCAAAACCTTCCAACCGCCCCCACAGCGTTACCTCGGCTTCTAGGTATGGCAAACCCATCTCCACAGCAGCACCACCAGCACCGCTGTTCCCCTCCCTTTCAGGGTTTTGCACCGCCCACGCCCACAACCACAGCCAGAAGACTGAAATGCCCTGCGGTGGTGGTGCCCTAGAAAATCCACAACCCACAGTAGTAGACAACAACAATAGTAGTTAGTAGTAACAACAACAACAACCACAAGCAGCAAGGGGAAAAAAAAAAATCAGAAAAGGTCGTGTCCATCAGCACAAGAAAAACTTTTTCCGTTCACTCACAAAAAAGTCCCTTTTTTTTTTTTTCTGTTCATTTTCTCGCTTTATAGAGAGAGAGAGAGGGGGGCAGTATCTTCCAGTTACAACATATCCATCCACCCCATCCAGCACAGCACCATCCACCCCATCTCGAGTTATACCATCGACTGTATACTTTTCCAGGTATATACATATCTGTGTAAGTTATTGTCTACGTCTGTAGGAAGGCGTCCACGGTCCCGTTTGTCCACACCTCCCGCCTTCCCGTTGCCTGGCCTGCCTCGCACTCTTCCCCCCCCCCTCCCTGCACCTCGTTGATTAGCCACATTACTCCCAAACACCGAGGACTTTGACCCACGGGTATAAACGCGTTCTAGAGTACCCACCCAGAGAGAGTAAGAGAGAGACACACATACCCTTCTGCCTGTTGTTCTTTGCGAGAAACCATTTGCAGCGACCTCTCCTCCCCTCATCTTTTTTTTTTGCATACAGCCTCGCCACCCCTTTGGCTCAAGATTACAAAAGCTCCTGTTGCCAGGTTATCTTGCGATAGTGTGCCCTCCCACCCCCCTTTACTTTTCATCACAAACCAGACTAGAACCAACATTTACTTATGGTGTTACTTAACGGGGTAAAGTATGCCTGCGAAAGGTGTATCCGAGGCCACCGGGTGACGTCATGCACCCACACTGACCAGCCGTTGACCATGATCAAGCCCAAGGGAAGACCAGCTTCGCAGTGTCTGCACTGTCGTGACAATAGAAAGCAAAAGAACTTGCACATTAGTTGCACCTGTGGCAAAAAGGGCAAGGCGCCAGGCAGTCACTTGGCCAGCTGCACCTGCTACAAGAACTCGCACTGCACGTGTTCCACCAACAAAAAGGCCACGCCCAGGCTGGATATCCACCACCAGAGCGCGGCCGAAAAGGCCAAGAAGCAGGCGTTGATCAATGCGGCAAATGCCGACATTAAGAAAAAGTCTGACGTTTATGGACACACCTCGAGTCCGAGCGACGCCTCGCCAGGGAGTGTCAATTCGCAGCAGCAGCAGCTGCTGCAACAACAGCCGACTTTTAGCTCGTACCTGGCCCTGAACTTTGTTATTGACGATGTCATTATCCCGTTTGATACAAACTCGGGGGGATTGTTTGACTTGTTCCCCTCATCCAACGCATCCGACAGTGGCGTCAACTTGACCGACTATAGGAGCTCAGAAGAGTCGACGCCCAAGACCCAGCACCGGCGCGACGCCAACGACCTCAGCAGCTTGCATGTCAATACAAACAGTGTGCGGAACACGAGCCAGGAGAGGAGTCTTGACGACACCCACCTCAGTCCCACTGAGATTGACGTGGTGGACCACATGTTCCCGCTATTCCCGCTCGTTGGGACGCAAAGCTTTGACAATGAGAACCAGCCGCTACTGACATTGCCAAATGGGAACCAGCCCCACCAGCCGCGGCCAATAAAGCCCCGAGTCGTGACTTCGGGGTCGTTGAGCTCGGTGGTGAGTAACAGCAACAATAATCTCAGCAACAACAACCTCAGCAACAACAACCTCAGCAACAACAACCTCAGCAACAACAATCTCAACAATCTCACCAACTTGAACAACAACTATGAGCAAACTCTGCATCCGCGTCCAAAGCGCCCAGAGAGTGTATTGTCCATCGCCTCCAACTCGTCTTCGAGATCTTTTGATTTCTTGGGCACCTACTCCAACCACAATTCGTCATTTGTCAATGGCAGTCTCCCCGCCTCCTCAACCTCAGCCGCATTCCCGCCGTCAAACCCATTTGACGATGGCAGCCTAGCGAGCACGGGGGATGACCATTCTCACATGCACCACTTTGGACGAACGGGGCTAGGATCAAACAAGTTTGGGTCTCAGTTGACAAAGATTGAGTCGGAGATGTACACTGATAGTTTTTTCGACGACAATAGCGCCAGCAACAATAACCAGACACCAGAACTATCTGCCTCCAGCTCGGTGCCCAACTTGCCCAACTTTTACAAGATTGAAGAGAATGGCAACAACAGCATCAATAACTTTATCGTCAACAACAACAACAACAATAACCACAATAACACTACCAACAACAATAACCACAATAACACTACCAACAACAATAACCACAATAACACTACCAACAACAATAACCACAGCGCCACCACCATGACCGCCACGACCACCGCCACGACCACCGCCACTGCCACCACCACCAACAACAATATTAATAACAACGTCAATGCCCTCGGTGGGGGCAGAAACTTTTCAGCTTCAGACTTGACATACCACGCAGATCTACCCTATAAACATGCCAACGAATCAGTGTCGGACTTGAATTTCGAAAAAAACCTGATTGACTCGTTCCAGTATGATATTCCCTTGTACCAGGACTTGTTCACTCCAATGATGCAAAATAAAAGTCGAAACGAGAAAAAGTAGGTGGGTGCAGTCTATGTATACGCTACCAACATATGTAGTCCACTGAAATATATGTGTTTACGCTAGGTACACCTCTCTCTCTCTTCTTCATCTATTTCTCTTTAATGTCGAGGTTCTTTATCCGATTGATGTTTGAATCCAACGCAATTGCATCATCTCGCGCAAGCTTTTTTATTGCATCCTTTTGTTTCTGCGATAGACTTGTAGGCTGGTCGGCATTGTCGTTTACTTGGTCGTGGAGGTAGAGGGATAGAATCTCGTCGGGGATCTCCAAAATCGATTTGCACTCAATCTGTTGAAGGCGGCATAGGCGGATAATATACTCAAGGAGGGATAATGAGCTATTCTTGATTTGTTCCTGCTGAAGCTTGGGGCCACCCTGTGGCTTTTTCCCTTTCCCGCCCTCTTCCTCTTCTTCTTCCTCCTGCTCCTCCTCCTCCTCCTCCTCCTCCTCCTCCTCCTCCTCCTCTTCATCGTCAAACTCGCCCGTGTTGGGCTCGCCCAATGCAATCCACTCCTCAGTCACGCCGCCAAGCTTGATAATCAACACGGGCGAGTTTCTCCCCTCCAACCGCAAGAGTTTGCCAGAAGCAGTGAAAAACATCCGCTGGATTACTCCCAAATCAATCGCCCGTTGCCCGGGCTTTTCCTCAGTTTCGTCGTGGTACCTCCCGTCGTTGAAATCCTCCGTGATTTGCAACACATAATCGTACTCATTCTTGTGGACAATTTGCACTGAACTTCTTGCAAACGTCTCTTTCCACGTGATGCAGCTCAAGTCGTGAAGCTCATCCACATACTTTATCCTACTGGGATTGTAAAATATTGAGTACATGACGAGATCAAAAACGGGTCCAATCACCTTGCCTCCCTGGGCCACCCAGTGCGATGCCTGCAACAATCTCCCAGGAGAAATGCTCTTGAGGCTCACGTTCCCATTGAGGTTCACTCCAGAAGTGATCAACGAGAGGTTGAGGATGGGGACCGCGTCATTGATATCGTGCATCAACGAGTTCATATAATCCTCCACCTGCTTAATACTCTCCTTTTGGTTGCCGCCCGTCAACCGCGAGGTGATTTCGCTGACCCTGTCGTCAAACTCGGAAATCTCCACCCGCAAATCGTCAATCAAGCCAAGTGTCGACTCGAGAACGGTGTTTCCCCTCGCGGCCGCTAGCTTGATCAAATCAATGGTGATGCTGATGACATCAATCTTGGTTTTGAGTCGATTCTTTTGGGCGTCAATTTGTCTCTGCGCCAGCTCGGGGATTTTGTCAAGAAACGTCGCAATGGTCTTGATGGCATACCCCGATGCAAGAGATATGCCTGACCTGATGGCAAATGTCACTGCCTGGTTGCTTGCCTTGGCAATAATCTGGTCCATGGTGTGTGTGGTGGTTGTGGTTGTGGTGGTGGTGGTGGTGGTTCTCCATATTTTTGTTTGTCTGTCTGTTTGCTTTCTCTCTTTCTCTGCCTGCAGTATGCTGCTGCTTGGGTTTATCTTTTCCCACGCACGCGTGAAAATAGAGAAACATGTATACCCATCTTTTCTTTTCCAAACCCATGGCCGTTAGAAAACCGTTAAAAGAGTTCACCACCCCGTTAGGGTCAGGCGCCGGCGTGCCTAAAGACAAGAGACCACCCCCCGTTAAGGATTCGGCCGTGCGGTTGGCGCAGCCGTTCAAGGTCCCGTTTGCTACGCGTCTGCAAACAGTTGGGTCCACCACCACGATTGTTTCAAGACGCCCCATTAGGTCGTCAAGAAAGTACACAAACTACGCCATAGGGGAACTAGGCACCGAGAATGAGAATGAGAATGACGACTTTAGTGTGGGTGTTGATGCCAACGGCAACGAAATGCAGGTGACGGTGAAAAGGCACGGCGCGTTGCTACCCAGGTCGGTCAACAGCGGCAAGACCGTTTACAAGTTGAAGAGATCGTTTACGGTTCCTTTCAAGAAGGAAAACATCAAAAACGACGACGTGATCCGAGGACCGCCACCGCCGTTGGGGACGCGCGTGAGACCAATCCTCCCCCCTCGCCCGCTTCACGACCCAATGGCCGACTTTGCCATTGTGTTGTACGACCCCACGGTTGACGTGATTCCAAAAATCGAAAAAGAAGGAGATGATGACACAAAGGAGGACGACGAGGATGAGGACGAGAAACGGGAGGAGAAGGAGAAACAGGAGGATCTGAATATAGATGAGCGTCCTGCAAAGAGACGCAAAACGCACAAATCGCTCGCGGAAATCCTCGGCATTGTCAAGTCTCCCGAGGAGGCGCTTGCCAAGTACCCCGACGTGCCGGTTGTGATTGACCCCAAGCTTGCCAAAATCTTGCGTCCCCACCAGATCGCCGGCGTGCAGTTTTTGTACCGATGCACCTCGGGGTTGATGGACCCGCGCGCCAAGGGGTGTATCATGGCTGACGAAATGGGTCTTGGCAAGACGTTGCAGTGTCTTGCCTTGATGTGGACGCTACTCCGGCAGGGTCCCCGGGGAAAGAAAACCATTGAAAAGTGCATCATTGTGTGCCCGTCGTCCTTGGTGCGGAACTGGGCCAACGAGATTGTGAAATGGTTGGGCGAGGGGGCGTTGACACCGCTTGCCGTTGATGGCAAAAGCACAAAGACTAGTGATTTGGGCATGGCGTTGCAGCAATGGTCGGTGGCGCAGGGAAGAAACATTGTGCGTCCCGTGTTGATTATTTCGTACGAGACGTTGCGCCGAAACGTCGATAAGCTCGCCGGCACCGAGGTTGGGTTGATGCTTGCCGACGAGGGCCACCGGTTAAAGAATGGCGACTCGTTGACATTCACGGCGCTAAACTCGTTGCGGTGCGAAAGAAGGGTGATTTTGTCGGGAACGCCGATCCAAAACGACTTGTCGGAATACTTTTCATTGTTAAACTTTGCCAACCCCGGTTACTTGGGCACCAGAAACGAGTTTAGAAAAAACTTTGAAAATACGATTTTGCGGGGCAGAGACGCCGATGCCACTGACGACGAGCGCAAAAAGGGCGACCTCAAGTTGACCGAGTTGTCGCAAATGGTGTCCAAGTTTATCATTCGAAGAACCAACGATATCTTGTCCAAGTACTTGCCCGTCAAGTACGAGTATGTGTTGTTTACGGGGTTGTCTCCGATGCAAAAGAACTTGTACAACCACTTTATCACGTCGCCCGAAATTAGAAAGTTGATCAAGGGTATTGGGTCGCAGCCGTTGAAGGCCATTGGTATGCTCAAGAAACTTTGCAGCCACCCGGACTTGCTAGATTTGCCGGATGACTTGGAAGGGTCCGAGCAGTTTATCCCAGATGATTATAGCTCGTCGATCAAGAACCGCGGGCGTGGCTCTGAAGTACAAACCTGGTTCAGCGGCAAGTTTATGATATTGGAGCGGTTTCTCCATTTGATCAGAACCACCACCAACGACAAGATTGTGTTGATCTCCAACTACACCCAGACATTGGACCTTATTGAAAAGATGTGCCGCACAAAACGGTACCAGCTGCTTCGGTTGGACGGCACCATGAACATCAACAAGCGGCAGAAGCTTGTGGACAAGTTCAATGACCCCGAGGGCCAGGAGTTTATCTTTTTATTGTCGTCCAAGGCCGGGGGGTGCGGTATCAATTTGATTGGCGCCAACCGGTTGGTTCTAATAGACCCCGACTGGAACCCCGCGTCGGACCAACAAGCCCTTGCGCGTGTGTGGAGAGACGGGCAAAAGAAGGACTGTTTTATCTACCGGTTTATTACCACGGGGTCGATTGAGGAGAAGATTTTCCAACGACAATCGATGAAGTTGTCGCTCTCCAGCTGTGTGGTTGACGAGAAGGAGGATGTCGAGCGGTTGTTTAGTGCCGACAATCTCCGGCAGTTGTTTGAGTACCAGCTCGAGACCGAGTGCAACACCCACGACACGTACAATTGCAAACGGTGCCGGCCAGGTAGCGGGCAGTTTATAAAGTCGCCGGCAATGCTCTATGGAGACGCCACGACTTGGAACCATTTGAACCACGCGGCGTTGCTGAAGAACGAGGATGTGCTCGTTGCCAACGAGGGCCAGTACAACGATATCTCCTTTGCGTTCCAGTATATATCCCATTAGAAAGGTAGTAGTGACAAGTAACGTGTTTCTATTGTTTTTTATCACGCCCCCACTTTCAGTACCACCCCACAAAACTGAGGTTGCATATAAAATGTGGGGGAGAGCAAAGGGGAGACGTCCCCCACCAGCACCAAGAAAAAACAAAAAAAACATCCATCCAATTAAAGCTTCTCCTTATCAAATCACCCTTATTCATGTCCACTGCACCTTCGAACCCTATAATCATTGTCGGCGGCGGTCTTGCCGGCCTTGCTGCTGCGCACCAGGCGTACTTGAGAGGTGCCAATGTCGTGTTGTTGGACAAACAAGGGTTCCTCAGCGGCAATTCCGGCAAAGCAACCTCGGGTATAAATGGGGCATTAACGCGCACCCAAGTCAACCTCGCGATCAAGGACTCGGTGGAGCAGTTTTACCAGGACACGTTGGCGACAGCCAAGGATCGGGCAAACCCGGCCCTTATCAAGGTGTTGACGTACCACTCGGCCGACGCTGTGCACTGGCTCCAAGAGGTGTTTGAATTGGACTTGACGGTTGTTTCGCGACTCGGGGGACATTCGCAGCCCCGAACCCACCGGGGCAAGGACTCCAAATTCCCCGGGATGGCAATCACGTATCGTCTCTTGGAGAGGCTCGAATCCTTGGCGGAGACTGAGCCCGAGCGGGTGTTGATTTTGAAACACAGCCAGGTTATTGACTTGCTCGTTGATCCAAAGGACAGCAAGGTTGTTGTTGGGGTCAAGTACAAGAATTTGAAGGACAAGAGCAAGCACGAGATCCACGGGCCGGTCATTATGGCTACTGGCGGGTATGCTGCCGACTTCACCAAAAACAGTTTGTTGAGAAAGTACCGGCCCGACATTATTGACTTGCCGTCAACCAATGGGAACCACGCCACTGGGGACGGCCAAAAGATTATCATGAAGAACCACGGGGTGGGTATCGATTTGGAAAAGGTGCAGGTACACCCCACGGGCTTGATTGATTATAGCGATGCCGACGTGATTAGTGGTAAGCGGACCCCGCGGTTTTTGTTTCTTGGCGCCGAGGCATTGCGCGGTGAGGGCGGAATCATGTTTAACGGCAAGGGCGAACGGTTTGTTGATGAGTTGGGCACCAGAGACTGGGTCTCGGGCGAGATGGAAAAGCAGAACCAGGCAGGGAACGGGCCCATTCGGTTGGTGTTGAGTGAAGCGAGTGAAAAGAACTTGCAGTTTCACATCAAACATTACACCCAGAGGAAATTGATGAGAACAATCACGGGGCGCCAGTTGGTGGCGGAGCTCGGCACTACCGAGGCAAAGTTTCGCCAGCAACTCGAGACGTATAACCAAGCTGCACGCGGGGAGATTGAGGATCCGTTTGGGAAAAAGTACTTTCCAGCGGCGCCATTTGAGTACAACCCCGAGAGCAAGTACCATGTCAGTTATGTCACGCGGGTGTTGCATTTCACTATGGGCGGGGTGAAGATCAATGATAAAGCGCAGGTGTTGACTGACACGGACGATGTTCCGTTTGAGGGGTTGTATGCTGCGGGTGAAGTGGCTGGCGGTGTGCATGGTCACAACCGACTTGGCGGGTCCTCGTTGTTGGCGTGTGTGGTGTATGGGAGATTGGCGGCCGACCAGGCCAGTGCATTTTCTTTGCACAAGTTGAGCTCTGGTGGTGGTGGTGCTGCTGTTGGTGTTGCTGCTGGTGCTGCTGCTGGCGACCGGTTAAAGATGATCAATTTGCACATTGACCCCAGCAATGGTAGAATCACCATTGACGTGGGGAGCCAAGGAACCGAGGACATACAGCAAGCCGGGTCCATTCAAGCGCAACCACAGGTGGCAGCGAACAAGACAGGGGCCAACAAGAAGAAGCAAGGGAATGCAAAACAAAGTGCTAGGCCATTTTCCGTCCCCGATAAGGAATTCACCCCTGAGGAGGTTGCAAAGCACAACACGCCTGAGGACTGCTGGTGTATTATCAAAAATGTTGTTGTTGACTTGACATCCTTTTTGAATAACCACCCCGGGGGCAAGGAGTCAATCACCAACTTTGCCGGCCGCGATGCTACTGAATCCTTTGCCATGCTCCACGAGGACAATTTCATCCCCAAATACGTTGCCAACTGTGTCCTTGGCAGGGTTAAAGGCGCTCTGCCTGCATTGGATATATAAGATATCTATAAGATATATCTTTATATATATGATTAGAAGAATATATATGTGAATGTATATGAAGAAATCAAGACGATGCAAACACATTTAGATGTACCCTCCAACTAATCCTCCTCCTCCAAGCTCTTGTTGTACTCTTCTTCGCTCAACAATGTTTCCGACTTTTCCACATCCTCATAGTTGTCCAACTTGATGTGAGCGATCCAGCCGCCTGCTCTTGGATCTTCATTCAAAATGTGTGGCTCTGACGACAAGGCTTCGTTGATTCCCACAATCTCGCCGCTCACGGGCGAGTAAATCTCAGAGGCCGACTTGACACTCTCAACCGACCCAATGGTGTCGCCCACCTCGACTCTGTCGCCCACCTCGGGCAACTCGACAAACGTAACGTCCCCAAGGGCTTGGGCGGCGTACTGGGTGATTCCAATAAACGCAGAGTGGTCGGGGTAAACGTTCAACCACTCGTGCTCCTCGGTGAACTTGACAGCAATGGGGGACTGTTCGTGAAAGTACTTGTATGCGTGCGACGATTTGTCAATGGTGGTGGAGCAACGGGCGGAAAGGGCAAACGATCTGAACCCGGTGGTTCTGGCAAGCGGCTTGAATGCCGATGGTCTAATCAAGGTTCTAATCATGTTCAATTGTCAGCTATAGGGGAGGGGGCGAGGGAGGGAGGAGGTTGGTGAAAAGTATGGAGAAGAGAAGAGTGGGAAGGAAATACAAAAAAAAAATCATGGACAGGCGAATCGCGTGGTTCATGATGTTGATGTTTGGATGTTGCTGCTTTTTTTGACTCCAGTTTGTGGAGACAATTTGACTCGGGGTGGTGGTATTGGTGAGGGGGGGGGGAGCGGAGGCCAGCCTGGAAAGTGGGTAAACAGAGTCAATATGGAACCGAGAGGCACACGTTTGCGGCAGCACATCAAGTTGGGCTGTCAAGATCTAGAGCTGCACATACACACAGTAGTATTGGAACAGAAGGATTTCATTCACAGGTACATGGCACAATCAAAGATATAAACACTATTGAAGAAAAAGGAAGGAGGGGGTGAAGGGGGTGAAGGGTGAAGGGGGTGAAGGGGGTAAAGAGTGAGACTGAGGGCGGTGGATTTCGGCCATGGATTCAACAGAGCAGCAGACACACAGAAAAGAGCTGGGAAAGATCAATCAAGGTCATCAACACATCAAATCTCCGTCTAACTAAAGTGAACGGCAATAGGCACAACAATCACGATGATGACAATGATTACTCCAAAAATCAAACACATTCTCATCTTGAAATCTTTCCACCACATATCTTTTCTCACTCTATTGGCGCCTCTTCTGAATCCCTGGGCCGAGATGGCCAAGTTGTCGGTCTTGTTCTCTATGGAGTCCAACCTCTCACCGCGCTCGGCAACCTTGTTGATGTTGTCTCTCATGACACCAACCGTATCGTCAATTTGCTACAAGACAGGGCGTTAGTAAGCGGGACACTTTAAAAAAGGCAGGTGCGGTGGCACCGGCGTGTGTGGTGTGGGTTGCATGTGTTGCGATATACATACAGCTTGTATAGCGGCGGTTCTTGAGTTGGACTGGTCGCCTGTGGTTTGATTGGGGACATATGGGTCGTAAGGCACGGAGGAAGACATGGTGGTGTACTGGGCTGTGTTTGGTTATGTTTTATGGAGATGTATTGTGTTTTGCTAACTGGGCTGATGGCGTTGATTGGTTGGTGTACGACGTCTGAAGGGTGAGTTGGCTTTCATTTTTTTTTTTTTGTTGTACACCTGCTATTTTTTTTTCCTTTTTCGTTGAAAGTGCCTTTTATCTTTGACTACTGCTGCATTGATGTAGGACCAGGTGGCAAGGAACACGAGCACGGGAAGAGGTGGAAAGAGGTGGGAGTGGTGAAAGAGGTTGGTCTAAGGGGGGGAAGGGGGGCAGGGGAGCTTGGTATTGGCAGGTAGCCGCTTTATGTTGAGGGACGACAACCAAGGGGATGGCCACAGCATGGGTGGAGCCGATGCGGGTGTCTCCGACTCGCACCAAGGTTGCGGAGGCCGTTTTTCTATACGCTGGCGCTTCCAATGCCAAGCCAGAGTTTATTCCTGCTTTCTTACTGGGTGGTCTTGCTTCATAACTGGCTGATATTTCTTCTTAACTGGTCGGGTGAGCAGGTACCGGTCTCTCGTATTGCTTGGTGTCAAACATATTGCCTCGCCTGCTACGGGTCCCCTATAGTCACGCACGTTGGCGCTGCGGCGGAGCAGACCATAACGGCGACACACAACGCTGACAAGGAATAAGCGTGATCTACAAACAAAGCACAGCCCGAGGTGGTGAGTCAGTCTCTTTCCGGCACATCCGGAGGGTTGTTGCTGATACCTGCAAACGAGCAAAGGTATGAGCTTGCCAAAGCTCTTGTGTGTTTTGTACTAGTATGGGATACGCATCCCCCCCTTCTCTTCTCTCTTCCCTCAACACCACAACACCACCATAGTTGTCGCTTCCTACACAATCACCTTCTCCCTCCTTTTTTGAATCAGTCGTTCTCTACTATACACTCAAACATGTACTCCTCGTGCTTGCACAGTCTCTCCTCAACCAAGGCTATGTGATCTACTCTGTCACCCAAACCCAGACAGCACAGTCGTGC
>JAKTZW010000392.1:0-34558 GCA_030579015.1 Zhuliangozyma blackwelliae | reverse complement strand
TGCTATTTGCCGATCTCGAGCTATCTTCAAAGCAAACATTGACGGTGAACCAGGTGAGTTTGCTCAAGTTGGGCCGCACCACCCTACCCAATGAACGTGGTTTACACCATATCTTGGGCGACATGTTTTTCCAATCGTCAAGGCTCTCACACTCGGTACTATTTCTGGTACTGCCAAAGCCAGAGTCACATATCCACATTAAATCCTACATCGAGTCGAGTCCGCCAGTTGTTGATATCGGTGTTTCCACGACAGGGGGACACCTGGAATTGTACACTTGCCAGGGCGGCTACGGCGGCAGCGAGTTGAGAAAGTTTGAGACTTGCACGTATACTGTTGATGAACGCCCGGAAAGCAACGGATGCATTGTCGAGTCGTTACTCATTGACGATAATAAGGTGATTGTAAAGACTATCCAGAACGAGTTTATGACCGTGGACTCGAGGCCCGCATCTGGCGCGTTTCTGTCGTCCAATTGCCTTGCGTACATAAATACCAAGGACTTTCAATGCAGCGTAACGAGCAAGTCTCTCTTGGTAAACGCCAACAAGACCACCCCCGGCCCGTTTGTGTATGCACGAGCAATCAGGGACATTGGCGTCATGGTTGCGTTAACCGAAGCGAATGTGATCCACGTTGTCACAAAGGAACGGTACGCCACCTTTGAAACTATGTTGGAGGGGAGGGAGGAGGAGGAGGAGGAGGAGGAGGAGGTTTCGTGCCTTGATGTTGCCAAGACAGCAGAGGACAAGTTTATTGTGTTGATGGCTACTTGGACAGGGCGGATCAAGTTGTGGGTGGTGGCTTGTTCGAAAGTGGAGCAGACATTTGAAGAACAGTTGGAGGGAGACGTTTCCATCCTCGACGCGGCGGTGGTGACGTCCAACCAAAAAAGCTTGTGTGTTGTTCTACTGACATCCGATGGCGTGTGCCAGTCTATATTTGCTCTTGATGGGCTTACAAAGGTGAATACAATCATGCAGGACCCAACCGCGGCGCCGTACGCGGTTCGCAAGCACGGCAGCACCGTTGTATTGTTTAATCCCCAGGACTTGGTTTATTTGAAGAAGGATATTATACTGGGGTTTTATCGTTTCAGCCGCACTGGTCTCAGGTCGATAGTTGATGTGCAGCTCCTTCTGGAGCACTCGGCGGCGATTGCGCTTGCCGAAAAGGGGGTAATCAAAATCCTGTTCCAAAAGCAGAGCCAGAGCCAGAGCCAGAGCCAGAAACAGAAACAGCCGCCTCAGTTTCCACTCAACTATGCGAGCACGTTCTCCACCGACTTGTACTCCAAATGCATGCGGCTACCCCACTCTACTTATTTGGTGGCGTTGCGACAACTGCCAGAAGATGTGGGAGGGTGGTCGCACCTCGCTCTTTTTGACACATCCGACTTTGCGGTGGGCGCTACACCATGCCTGGAGGTGTCATCCGAGAGGGGCGTTCAAGTTCTAGACATGTGCAGCGTGGCCGCGCCTGCTAGCGCTGCGCTCGACGAGGGAGAGACGTTCTTTATTGTTTGTCTAACGACTTCGAAAAAGTACCCGCTAAGCTTTTACCAGGTAAAAGAGGGACAGTTGGTGTTTAAGCAAATGATTGGTATTGCCAAAATAAACACGGCCGAGTGTAACTTGAACTCGGTCCAAGTGTTTGACGCAAGCAGGTTGTACTGTTCCGGTGCTGTCAATTTTGTTGTCTCGCTCGAATACACCGCCGAATCGGGGTGGGTGTGCACCAACAACGACGCCGATTTGCGGGCAACCACCAGCCCCACATTTGCAGTCGACCAGGCAGTCTTGGGCACCAATTGCTTTATAGCCGATGCAATCTACGGCGTCTGTGAGCAGAAACCAAACACCAGACACGTGAAGCTACAACCCATACACTTTAAAGAAAAGAAGCAGGGTCTTTGGACTGCACTCGCGGCGGTGAGTTTGTCATTGCAAGACTACTTGATTGTTGGTGACGCCACTGGTGAAGTTTTTATTGTGCAAAGGGATGACGATACCATGGAGATGCAAAGCGTTGGCCAATTCAACGTGGGCGACCAGGTAAATAAAATGGCCGCCATTGCTAGCGAAAAGAGTGTGCTCGCCCAGCTTGTTGTCATTGGCACTGTTCTGGGAGGGCTCTACATATTGAGTGACGTGCCCAGCGAAATGTTTGCAGAGGCATGTCTATCATTGGATCTTTGTCTCACAACTGGCACCGACGAGTCGCTAGCCATATGCGATGGAGAAAAGCTCCGGAGTGTATTGGCCCGAGCTGTGGCTTTGAGCAACTGGGAGGGACAACCAGTTGCTGGAGCCGAGGGTGTCCCAGAGGGGGAAACGCTTGCTTTATTGCAAAAGGTTTACTACGAGAGCAGCAATTTGTAGGTACATGCACGACCAAAGTATTTTGTCCTCCTCGTCCTCCTTTTTTTTTTTCTTTTCTCTAACTGCCATGAAAATTTGTTTACCTTTTTATTTTATTTATATAGACAGAGAGACTTGGAAGAAGCAAGAATGGGAGACTTTACCACCGGCGCCAGGAATTTCAAAGACATTGAGATGTTGGAGATTCCCGACGACAGCACTTCTACTTCAGAGACAGACGACATATCGGAGGTGTCCGAGTCTGAGACGAGCAAGTCCATTTTCAAGTCAAACAAAGAGTACATTGACCTTCAAGACTGGTTGAACAATGGCACCTTGGAGTTCCAGTTTGATCCCGCGCAATACAAAAAGAGCTTGAACGCTGCCCGGCCTGACAGTGGTGGTAGCGATAGCTACATCAGCTACGTCAACTATGTCAATTCGTTGTACAAGAATTTGGAGACACTCACCGAGAACGAAATCACCAGGTTGGATCTTGAAGACGACGACAATGAGCCCATTGGGTTAGTCACTGACTCCACTGGCCTACAAGCGAGCCAGAGCTCCAAGTTTGTCAAAGTCGACGAGGCCTTTGCCGAGGTGCTCGAGAGCTTGCAGAAGCTAATCAGCGAAACTGGTGACGACAACAGCAACAACACCGACAACAACACAAGGGAAGCCTATGAGAACTTCCAGTATACGCTATTCATCTTACAGTGTCTCCGTGCCAATGTTTTTTACGGCGACATCAGAAGACGGCCTGAGTTGGACATTGCGTGGGTCAACCTTTTTGACCCCAAACCGGACCCTGAGTTTGTGGACGAGGTGATGAACAACAACCCCAAACCGTACTTGCACCCCCAGTTCTGGAACACCGTGTTGGCGCAGATAATCACCAGGGGATTGTTTGAACAGGCTCACGAGGCCATCGAGCACTCGGAATACCAGGAGTTGGAACAAACGAGCCCCGAGTTGTTTTCGGTAGTTGCTGATTTGGATACCCTCTTGGCCGACTATACCAACTATGCCCAAAAGGGACAATTCCAGCAATGGAAGTTGTTGGCGTGCGAGTTCCGAGACTCTTTGGCGTCGGTGACAAACGATATCAAAGACGGACGGCACAGAATAATTTTGAGCCAGGTTTACGACTTGGCGTGCATCATCACCGGGTTGCCCAAAACCATATCAAGCTACTGCGACACCTGGTACGAGGTCTATCTCGCATTGTCGCTATACCAAATACGGGACAATGAAACGGTGTACAAGGACTACTTGCAAATAGCCATTGCCGAAAAGCCGCCGCTCATCAGAGACCGAAACAACAACAGCGACAACAACAACAACAACAACAACAACAACAACAACAACAACAACAACAACAACCTCGACGAATCTACAGAGGCGTGCTTCTTAAACATATTGGAGCGGAACTTTTTAAAGGTGTTGCAAACGTTGCATGCGTTGGACCCCTCCACCGCGGCATATGTAGCCGTGTTGCTCGAGCTAAGGTTGGAACTTCGCGGATACTACTTTGACAAGGACGTGACAAAGGGGTTCCATAACCTTGTCGACAAAAGAACCGTTTCCGAGTACTTTATTGTCAGGCACGCATACGAGTGCTTAAATGTGCACGATTTAGTGCCCGTTGGCATTGGGCTTTTGCTCAACAATGTCGTCAACACGTCCAAAGACTCGGGCGTGCGCAACCGGAAAGTGATTGCCGAGTTCTTGCCCCACTACCAGTGCAAGACAAACGACGACTTGGAGTGGGCATTGACCATTTGCGCCAGCAACAGCTTGGTCTCTACCGCCAGCGAGCTATACTACAAATCGGGGCAAAAGTCGTTGGAAGACGGGTACTTGTTTGAGGCCCTCAACAGCTTTGTCCACTGCTACGACCCCACCTTGGCGAGCGGCGAGAGCCACGGCGACGGCATGAAGAAGGTGCACTACATTGTGTGGGACCTCATTTTTTCCGACAGCTTGGTCCACAACCGACCCATAAAGGACGAGTTGATAAACAACATTGTTTCCAAACACGTGGAAACAAATATCAGCCTCCATCCGGTGATACGCCAATGCCTCTCACCCTATGCTGTTTTGCACGAGTTTTACACTTCATTGGATGAGCCCAGTGTGCCGGTATCTTCCCGATTGTCCAAGTTGATCCACTTGTTGCGGTTTGCCTACTTGCCAAAAAAGTTTCGCCCATTGTTGCTCGCCCAGTTCTTATCATTCTTGGTTGACGAAACGGCGACGTTCCACTTGTCTGACTTGATTGTGATGATTGAATTGGTTGACAACTACGAGAACGAAGTCAGCGACACTGAATTTAAAGAGGGCACCGAGTTGTATGTCTACTCCATCAACAACACCGAGCTTGAAGCCAGCAGCCATGACTGGAGAAAACTCGTTGGCAACGTCCCGCCTGACGTGCAGACCATGCTCAAAACTCTAAGGACCTGGATTGCAACAAACATTGCCAAGGTGTTTGTTGAGTTATGAATATAGAGAAATACATAGGACAACGACTTCTAAAGTGTACGCTAGTTGTATATTTGGGAGAGAACGGGGGAGGGGGTGAGTTTGTTTTTTTGTGGTACGTGCTTTTGCGACATATATAAAGTGTGACAAAAGAAAGTCCTGGTTCGCTTCTCTAACAGGTAACGTCTTGAGAAGCTCTAGAGTTCAACAACAAGGCGACAATCAAACCATACAACCCCAAGACCTCGGCGAAAATCAAAATCAAAATCATGCCGACAAACAATCTTGGCTGCTGAGCGGTACCCCTAACACCGGCATCACCCACAATCCCAATAGCGAACCCGGCCGCCAAGCCGGACAAGCCCACAGACAAACCGGCACCCAATTGGATGAAACCGGTGTACAAGGCTTGCTTTTGGGACAACGAGTCAGAGACCAAGACCGACACCACCAACCCATAAATGGCAATGATACCGGCCATGACAACGGGAACCACGTTCTTGACCAACAAGTCAGGTCTGGTGACACACGTGGCGCAGATACCGACACCTGACTTGGCGGTACCATAAGACGCACCGAAACAGGTGAAAACGATGGCGGCGGCACAGCCGATCGAGCCAAAGAATGGCGCATAAACTGGACTACACGGGGAGTGTTAGTATTCTGTGTGTAGGTCATGGGGGGTTGTTTACAGCTTTGGCTACTCGGTGATGGATACCGCCACGCTGGCGAATTTCATATTGCAGGAAGAGCAGAAGGAGGGATGGCAGATGGTCAATGGGAGATGGTGTATGGGAGGAGGGGGGGATAAACAAATAAATGGGCCTGGTCCATTGTCTCATGTTATCGGACCATCTTATCGGCCCATGTTATCGGCCAATTGTAGTTGATATCCTCACTCACTCACTCTTTTCTCTTCCTCCCCCTTGTCCTCGCCCACCTTCCCCCCTCTCCCTTTCATTGCCTTTCAATGGAGCAAGACTCTCACGCAGCCAATCAATCACTCAATCGCAAAGCATGCTTGTGCTATGACATACCATAAATCAGACATTGTTGAAGATGATGTGTTATCTATTGTTGGTTTTGTTGTCGAGAATGAACGTTGGACTCGCAAAATGGTCTCTCGTTATTAGGGAAGGGGAAAAAAATGTTGTTCACGGAATTGGTGACAATCTCTTTTAATTAGGGGGTGTTACCCGGTATTAGGCACGGCACACGACCCGGAAAAAATTTGGCAGAAAAGAAGGAAGAAGCACTTCAAGTCTCATCTCGTCTCTCCTTTTCGGTTCTTGTTCTTCTTTTCCCTCTGTATCATTACTGGTGAGCTTCTCTATTGCAAGGAACCGTCATTATCTCATAACAATCATGTCTGCCCCCAACCCAAAAGCCTTCCCATTGGCCGACTCGGCCTTGTCCCAACAAATCTTGGACGTTGTGCAGCAATCTCAAAACTTGAGACAGTTGAAGAAAGGTGCCAACGAAGCCACCAAGACGTTGAACAGAGGTATTTCCGAGTTCATCATCATGGCTGCCGACGCTGAACCAATCGAAATCTTGTTGCACTTGCCTTTGTTGTGCGAGGACAAGAACGTTCCATACGTCTTTGTTCCATCCAAGGCTGCTTTGGGCAGAGCCTGTGGTGTTTCCAGACCAGTCATTGCTGCTTCTGTCACCACTAACGACGCTTCTTCCATCAAGAACCAAATCTATGGTATTAAGGACAAGATCGAAACTTTGTTGATCTAAGCGACGTTTGTATAATTTTAATAGTGAATCAAAGTTGGGCACATTGCTATTGATTGTGATATTTTACGTATTCTCTTCCATCTTCAAACCCCGCCACCAAGCATGTATGTATATATATATATACGTATATGCGTTGCAGTACGGTATTGCTATTCTACTCCTTTTCCTTACTATTCTACTCCTTTTCCTTGTTACTCTACTGTCTTGGTGTACTCCATTGCACCCTACTCCATTGCAAAATCTTGCGCGATGAGGGTGCCGATATTTATTTTTCGTTTGTTTTTCTTTGGCACAAACCAAACCACACAAACCATCGATGGCCGAATTGAGCTCAGCAGAGGCAGTCACAAAGTTTCTCCGGTCAAAAGATGCAGGTCTAGGGCCCATAATCCAGACTGCAACGGACCTTCTTGGTGGAAGGCTCGACATATACCTCCCGAAAAAGGAACTGTTTATATTGGCCCTTCTTGTGGATCGGTTGAACGACAAATCACACCCCAAGTTCAGCAAATGGAAACACGACCCCGCGGTATGGAGCTTGTTTATCGAGTGTTTCAAATGTATAAAGACCGCGGAACGGAAAACATTGACCCAGAAGTTGAAAATTGTCGACGTTGCTGGTGCCATCTTGCAGAGCAAAGACTTTGCTGTATTGCCAGGCATGTTCCTGGTGATGCACACCATGTACACGGAGACGTACATCGAAATCGACGAGCCGTCGGCAGTGCATTTGCTCAAGTGCTTCCAAAGTCATATAAACTTTCCCTTTGACAACCACCTTGTGCTCAAGTGGAGTGAGTTGCTTAGCAACCTTTACAGCATTGCTTGCCTGAAGGTGGGCTACGAGGCTACCAAAAAGAGTTTTGTCAAATTTATCGAAGAGTCGTTGCCCACGTTTGTACGATACTTGACGGCGTCTTCCCATCGGGAAACTTTTGCCACCTTTACACATATACTAGCCAAGAATGCCTTCAACACCGACTTTGTGGATCATCTCAAGCCCACCTTGCAAAAGGCAATGAAGGACACTGAGTTTGATTCGGATATGATTGTGCTTTTCTTTACTCTCGCTGTCACACACCTCCCGGGAAAAATGAGCGTTTGTGAAGGTATCTATCTCATGATCACGACCCAGGTAAAGTACTTCCCGCTCTCGGAGCAGCTCATGTCGGTACTCGTGTCCACCAACAGGACACTTTCGCGTGATTTCACCGAGGCAGTGTACAAGAACGAGACCGATTACGCCGAGATTGGGGAGATCAACTGGAAAATGGTTCAGTACTTATTTGGCTTGGATCCCGAGCTCGCGGTGGCAAAGACAAAGTACGTGTTTGGGCTCTACAAATCGGTATACAACATGGACGCCAAACTATTGCCCGTGGGGAAAAGCATCGTTGAGGCATACGCGCGGAGCCGTGAATTGAATGAGTTTTTCACCAAAGTGTGGCCGTCGGCCATCAACACCGACAAGTTGTGGACCAGTCCCGGTTTTATTGATATTGTTTCAGAAACAATCAAGACATTTAGCGCCAAGCAATTGACCGCCTTGATCCATTCCGCGTTTGAATTTGAGCCCAGGGTCAAGACAACCGTGTTTGCAGCAATCACAAGGGGCTTGGTCACCGCCTCGCACCAGTTCGTGGGCAGTGTAAGGTCGGCGTTGCTCAACCACGGCGACTTTTTGAAATCGGGCCAGTCTTGGCAAGTTAAATACAACTTGCTCTTGCTATACGGGGACAGCGTGCCCTTGTCAGAGAGCTTGTCGAAATTGGAGGATGATGATGATTTGTACTGCTATTTCTGCGCATTTAGAATGTTGGAGTTGCAAACCGCCACCAAGTTTACGAGGTCGAACCAGGACCGGTTTGTCAAGTTTTTGATCAAGAATTTGGAAGTTGTGCCAATGGTGTTCCAGCGGTGGCTTGTGGTTATCAACAACTTTTTCGATTTCGACACGATTACCGAGTTAATCAAGCTCGCCTTGCCATCCACGGCATTTGACGACTTGAGTGATGCCTTTTTTGAGCAGAACAAGTTGACTTCTGCCATGATACGCATTATCGCCAGCGACTTGGAGGAACATGTCCACTTGATTGAAACAATCCCAATCCAGTGCTTCCACAAGACTGCCAAGAAGGAGTTGATGGATGAGTTGTTTCAGATGGTGGGCACAGACCCCATGCAGTCATTGACGGCAATAAAGTACCTCCTCACCCAGCCATCGTACCAGTCGAGATTGGAAACCGACTTTGACACCTTGGTGCTGCTCTTGGCCACTGCCAACGACGACGCAACCAAGGCTCTCCGCTTTGAGATTGTCGAAACCATCTGGGCTAGCCATATCAAACAAATCAAGAGCCCCGAGAACTTGGCGTATGTGACTACGGCCATTGCAAAGTTGCGCCATGTTTTCAACACGTCCACGCCCATGGTCAAGATCTCGCCCGAGGCAGAAGTGGCCATGACCGTGCTTTCAAATACCAAGCTTCATGAGTTGCCCGAGGACAATCGTTTGGACTTTGCCACCTTGAAAACCTCGTTTGTGGATGGCTGCATGGACTGCTTATCCCAAACGCAAAACGTCGCATCCTTGAACTGGCTCTTGTGGGCATTGGTTCTCGTTGCCGATTCGCAAGATTTACCGTACAAACACATCCAAAGAATAGTTTCCGCCGTCGACACCAGCAACGATGTTATCAAAACCATGCTTTTCAAGTTGATTGCAAAGACGATACCTGTGAACAAAAAGACAAGCATTTATATGCTCAGTTTGTTTGTCGCCTTGGATAGCGCCGAGTTGTACGACGACCTCTTGGTGTTTCTCACCCGTTTGGCGAGCGACGCCGAGTTGTACATGCAGATTTTTGCGTACTTTGCCAAGACACTGGCAGACGATGTGGCGCCAGAGCACTATGACACGTTGGTCCATATTGCGTTTGGATTCTTAAAGACACTTGCCAAGGAGAGTGGTGCCGCTTGTGAGGTTGCACGGTGCTTTGGCTTGTTTGTCAGTGCACTCGCAAACAATGTGCTGGTCAATTTTGTGTTGTTGACGCTAAAGGACTTGATCACCGAGAAGGCGTGGATATTTAACCAGTTTATTCTCGAGACCACTTTGGTTATTGTGGCATATGCTGCACAAGGCGTCAGCACACTCAAGGATGCGCAAGGCGAAACGACATACGTTCTTTCCACGCAAGTTGTTTCCCATATTTTGTTATACCACCGGTACAAGTTGTCGACACGCCACCACATCATCCTCAATGTGTGTCTGTCGTTGCTCAAACCATTGACCGGAGAGGGCGTGGCCTGGGAGGAAGCAGCCGCGGCGTACGCGCGTTTGTTGAGCAATTTGTGCGAGCCCGTTGAGAGAGTGTCGGCATTGGCCAATACCGACAAGCTCACCACCTCGTCGAACTTGTTCAAAAAGGCATTGAGACGGCACCTTCCTGTGCTTCTTGTCAACTACATCTACTTTAATTTGCACTATAAGTTCCAAAGAAGCGTGAACGATGCCCTCATGCCCGGCGTGTATGCAATCTTTGACGTTTTGTCGCAGAATGAATTGAAGGTTGTCAACGCCTCGCTTGACAGCGTGGGAAGATCGTACTACAAGACGTTATACAGCGACTACAAGGACCACGGAAAGTGGAAGGACCAATAGTGGATCTATCCATATATAAAGACCAATATATAAAGACCAATATATAAGGATCCGTATACAAAGACCAATGGTGGTTACTACACATACCTACTAGCATCGTTGTATAGCAACTTTCCCAAGCTCTCTCGCGCCGTCTGGCCAATGTAGCTGAAAATCTCCCACACCTTGGCGTCAAACTCGGCCAATTTGTTGTTGCTTCCAAAGTCGGGCCCCTGCTGTAGGTGGTGGGTGCCGTACTCGTAGCGAAGCACATCCTTCCTCGTGATTATGCCAACCAAACAGCCGTCTTTTTCAACAAGAATGTATCGCGGGCCCAACTTGACAAAAATGTCCAATATGTACTCCAATGTCGTGTTTATGTTGATGGTCAATGGTGATCTATTGACAGCGGCACCAAAGTCAACTTTGCCCACGACGCCGGCGCCGGCGTTGTCGCTGTCGCTGTCACTGTCACTGTCGCTGACGCTAAAGCTACAGAGCGTTGCTTCATCAGCGTCTATGTTTTCTTGTAAAATATGGTTCAACCCGTGCCGCGACACGTAGCCACACAATTTGGGGTTGGCGGCCGATCGCACCACTGGGAATCCCCGGTACCGTGTTTTCGATAATGTCCTTTTCAACTGCTCAAGCGTGATTGCGTCGTTGGAATCGGCCGAGAATGCAGCAACCACTGTCGCCATCGCGCTCTGGGCGGTGGCACCAAACGTAAACTCCTCCTTGGCATCAATCAAGGGCAACCCGTTGAAGCGGATCATCTGATCGGCAATGCCGCCCTTGCCCCATCTGTCGCTTATGCCCTTGGTGATGGCAACAACAATCATGGTGGGGATGATGTACCTGATGGCCCCCGTTAGCTCAAACATGATAATCACCACCGTGACGGTCAAGTCGGTTATTCCACACAAGCCCGCTGCTGCCCCCAAGAAAGCATACGTTCCGGGGATAACACATTTGTCGCTGGTGCACGTTGCAAACACGGCCGAGCCCTTGTGTCGTTGGTACACAAAGTCGACTAGTATCCCCAACGCGCGGCCAAAAGTAGCGCCGGCAGCCATGGAGGGGACAAAAATACCGGCAGGCACCTTGCACCCGTAGGTGATTATCGTCAAGCACATCCGGGCGGCGGTTGCAAATAGCAACGACAAGAATATGCCGGCCTTCTTGGACTGCGGGTCGCAAATGGGGTTTTTGAACTTGCCATCACATTCGTGGAACAAAATCTGCATTGTTTCCGTCATGTCGAGGCGGAGGAACTGGTTGAAATAGCAGAAACTAGCAGTCAACACCGTCAAGAAGAAAACCTCCCGCACGGCAAAGTTTGCGAGGTACTTTTTTCTAAATGCCACCACCCGGATGTTGAGCTTGGAAACAACAATGCCGTAAACGCCGCCAAATATGCCCAAAAGAATGTACACGGGGATCTCGAAATAATGCCAGTTTGTGTTGTAGGTGACTTCAAACAAAACCAACTGGCCCGTCCGGAACGGGTTCATGGCCGCCAATGTGGTCACGGCAATCAAGGAGCAAAAGTACGACTTCCATATCGTGGACAACTGAAACACGGACGAAATCTCTTCGATGGAAAACAAGACCCCGCCCATGGGCGAACCAAACGCCACAGCGACGCCCGCGGCAGAGGTCGCGGTGAGAAACTCCCGTCCCTTTGATGCTCTCGCCTTGTACTTTGTAATCAACTTGGCAATGGAGTTGCCCACGCACACGGCGTAGTGGACACTGGGACCTTCTTTGCCTAGACTCAACCCGGACCCAATCGCCAACGGCAACCCCAAGCTTTTGATGGCTAGCGTTTTCCAGCCGAGAAAGCCATCCATAACAAACCCAGACACAATGCACTTGATCTCAGAGATCCCTGACCCCGCCGCATAGGGGGCGTAGCTCTTGACCAACGTGGCTGCCGCGAGCGACATTGCCAACGAGGCAAAAACGAAAAACAACCAGTTAAAAAACGTATAGTTGGTCCAGGGGACCCATTTTGTGCACTCGTCCTGGCCCCAGCAGCAGAACGACTCGCTGAGGTACAAGTTCCCCACGCAACGGCCAGTCTTGATGTTGGAGAGGAACGAGGTGACGATGTTTAATGCCCCGGCAATGAGGCCAATAGTCACCCCCATCAAAGCCAACACGGCCCAGTTTTGCGTTTGCGATACGACTTTATGCATAAAGTTGTTTCCGCGAGACGTTATGTTCTTGGTCTTTAAAAGGCGCTGCCGGTGTTCGTCCAACTCGTCTTCAACCCAATCTATCGTGCGAAACTTGCCAAACTGCTGTACTTCTTGTATGTGCTCCTGGTTGACCCAAGACCCGGTGTCTCTGCTTCGTAGCTCAGAGCGCAGCGTATCCATGGAGGTGTCGTCCAATTGTTCGTACGTCGACATGTGGATGTGGTGGTGGGATGTTGTATGTGGTGGTGGGTGTAGTGTTGGGTGTCGTGTTGGATGTCGTGTTGACTGCGGTGTGGACGCAAACTTCGGTTCTCGGAAATGATAGCAGAATAAAAAAAAAAAAAAAAAAAAATTACATTCACGTTTTATTATTATACTCGCCTAAACTACCAGTTCCACGTACTTCAACATGTTCTCATGGAGCGCCGTGGGGAGGTGGTCAAAATTGTCCCATTCAACATCGTCGAATGAGTGGTCGCAGTAGCTCAATACAAAGTTGAGCCCGCCAAGGGGGGTGCTGATGACGTTCAACATAAACTCGGCACCAAAGGGAGCAACGTCCTGCGAGAAAACCATGTTGGTGATGAGCCAGTGGCCCTGGGTGGGCAATTTGATCAACCCCAAGTTTGATATCTTGACCGCATCGGCCTTGGGCTTGTTGAGTTGTTCCATAAAGAACGCGGTGTGGTTGTTGTGGTTGTTGTTGTTGCCGCTTTGCATTACATCCTTGAACCCCTTCATCTGGTTCAAAGCTCTTTTATTGCTTGTCGAAGCCGCAAGGGTGGCATTGACAGATCTGACCAAATCCCAAGAGAATTCTTCCAAGGGGGGAAAGTTTGACGAAAACCCCATGTGCGCCGATGTCCCCAATATCTTCCTGCCCGGCTTGGAGAGAACGGCCTTGTAGCGCGGATCGGCAGTTTCGGCATTGTAGTGCCTTCTCAACGTCATTGCCACCTTGTGGGTGGTGTAGTGGTTGCCAAAGATGGGTTGCAACGTGTGTGCATTGACAATCTCAATGTACGACGTCAACGTGACTCCTTCCTGCTTGCACTTTTGCAAAATGAGCTGGGTCTCGTGAGGGGTAAAGGTGATTAGCTTGAAGCTCAAACTGTAGTTGAGCGACGCATCAAACCGGCCAGGCCATTTGGTCAACCCTTTGGGTATCACCCTGTCGTGGAAGTTGGGGTCGCCATAGGTGTAATCCAAATCCATATCGTCGAGAAATGGGTCAATTGGCGGCGGCAACGAGTGCCTCAAGTACTTGGCGTCCCTTTGGTAATTGAAAAGCTCGGCGCCGAGCCCTGGGTTATCTATGTGCCCGTACGCCTCTGTGTACAATTCGGTGTTTTGGGGGTCGCTGCAAAAAATCAAGCTTTCGAGCAAGAGCTCGTGAAAGTAGTTTCCCACCAACCCATCTGCAATTGTGTGCTCAAACACCGCTGCCAAGTGGTTCTTTCCCACCAGGATCAACTTGAACAACGGCTGTTCAGTATACAACTGGAACCTGATCTCGTTGATCTTTTTCATAAATGATTCATTGATCAAGCCATTCTCGAGGTACGGCTCTTTTTCAACCAGCAGCAACACACCGTCTCCATAGTCTCCGTGGTCTCCATAGTCTCCATGGTCTCCACCGTCTCCAAACCGCACGCTCTTGAGCGGTTTGTATATATACTGTTCGTTTTCCCACTGTACATTGCATATTAATATGTGGTTGTCAATCACGGTTTTTCTCAAAGCCCGAAACAAAAGTTCAGAGCCGTTGCTAATGTCTTGGCTGTACGTTGCCGTGACCTGAAAGTTTCTGTAGAAGCCGCTGGCTGTACGTGAGCGGAAAAAGTTTTCAGACACGCTCAATGGGCGAGATAGCACCGGTTCGGTTGTGAATGTCATATGAGTAAGGGCCCTTCTTTCAACCTGGATGCGTGAAGCGGTCGGGGAATGGCTGGACGGAAATGTCGCCAACGAGAAAAAAAAATTGGAGACAGTGTCCGAATAGGGGCTGGGGGCTGGGGGGAGAGGAACACCGCAGTATTGTGACTCATGCTGCATTGAAACAGCCATAGCCAGAGGTAAGAGCCACACTAGCAGGAGGACACCTTTGGGTGGTTACCCGCCAACATTCCTTGGTTGAGTAGAATAAGTGCATGTATTGCAGCTGTAACAAATCTGTGGTTGGTCTATTACAAATGCACCACAAATTAACCCCCCCCCCCCCCCCCCCCAGCTGGTACAATATACAACATTCCCTCGGACCCAGTCTATACACTCTTGTAAGAGGCCGTCATCTCCACATTTATCCTTTATACGTGACGGAAGCTTGATCTTCAAATATAAACGGTAACCAACACATTACATGGTTGGCAGTTTGTGAAAAGAGGGCACTCCCAGAGTGTGTTCCACACAGCTGTCACACAAAACCCAATCACACATTCTATTTTTTTTTTGTGGCGGTTTTTCTCGCCAGTGATACGCAAGCCAAACCAAGGCCAAACTTTGCCACCATCACCCATCACCCATCACCCCATCCCCACCATGCCTTTCTTTATACCCCTCTCCGTCAAGGTGGCCATAGCTGTTGGAGCCGTTGCCGGTGCGTCTGTTGCTGTTATTAACAACAAGGAGCGGATCTTGCAAACCGCCGAGCACTTGTTTGCTCAAGGGGCGGAGTTTTGCCGTGCCAAATTAGAGGAAGCCAAGCAGAAACACGCCGTTGCTATGCAATATGCTGATGAATATGAGGATGGTCTGTTTTCAGCAAAGTCAAGTGGAGTGAGAAGGAGGGACTACGATAGCGACGAATATGACGATACTAGTGCAACCACGCCTGATGCCACAGACATTGATGACGACAACTTGTCTGATGCTGGTTTGGAGGTGGAAGGGGTTGACTAGAGTAGCTTGCTTGGACTTGCTTGCTTCGCCTTTGTGAACAATGTGTGTGTGTGTGTCTTTTTTTATTTCGTTGAGTGCCTTTCTTGTATGGACATCTGCGCCCCTTTCTTTTGCCACCTATATAGTCGTTGGTTTCTAGACTACAGAGTGTTTTTGATATGTAAGCGATGTACAAATGGTTGTCTTTGTGCTGATTTCTCTTTTCTGTATACGCTAAAGCCATACAGATTCAAAGGGACCGCGTTTGTTTCTCTGCCTCCCTGGACCCGCCAGGAGCGTTTATAGTTGCTGGCCAGTGGCACGGTCCATTCAACAGCGGTCATGCGTCAACTAATAACAATCAACACAATCACCAAAAGAAAAATGGACAATGCCACAAGTAGTATACACGACCACTTTCCTTTCGCCTTTTGGTACTCGTGCGCCTTTCTCAACTCGCTATCTGCCTGTTGGGTGTTTCCATGTAGCTGCAATACGTTGTCCTCAATGGTGTTTAACTGCTCTCCCTGCTGCTGCACCATCTGGCTCAAGTCTTTGAATATCGAGTTCACCTCTAAAACACCCTCAGTCACCTGTTCAATTTCTCGGTTTCTCTCTTGTGTGAGTAGCAAATGGTACTGCAAGTCAGTCTCGTTTACCATCACCTCTTGATCCGTTTGCTGCTGCTGCTGTAGCTGTAGCTGCAGTTGCGAGGAATGCCCAGCATCGCTCCATGCTCCCTCGTCGCCCTTACCCTCGCCATCGCCCTTGCCCATACCCTCGCCCTCGCCATTACCCCTGGTCATCACTGGTGTCGTCCGCTTCTTCTCCTGGTACGCCAGTACACTCCTCTTAAACTGTCTTTCCAACTCATTGAATTCGCCCACCAATCTCTCCTTGATGACAAGCTGTCGATTAGATACATTGCTCTCTTTGTTGATGGCATTGGATAGGTTGAATAAAAGAGCCAGTATCGCCTCCTCGAGAGCACCCACCTTTTCTGTAGAAACGTCCAAGTTGTCTCTTAGCTGCAAGCAGTCTCGCTTCGTGCCCAACTGCTTTCGTTGAGTCTCAAAGGAGGACACCAAGTGACCAAATAGTTGGAGTTGCTGTGATGTCTTTTGCACTATACTGTCAAGGCCGTTTCCATTACTGTTTTCCGATGCGCCGTACGTTGAGTGGCTGCTCTTTTTCAATGGTTTCTGGGCCTCTAGATCGTAGTTGGCAAACGACATTGGGAGTGGCAAGGGAAAGTATAGTCTTTGTAATCTATCAAGAACTATGTTTTTTTTTGTCTTATTTTGTCTTTTTTTGTTTTGCTCTCTTTTTTTTGGCTCTCTCTTTTTCAAGCCATCTCTTGTCTTGGCCAGGCTTTTACCAGTAGGCAATCTGGTGACAATCTGTGACGAGTGGTTGTTTGATAGCTACGGACCCGCTTTGAAAGTATACTTTGCTGCTACCCTTGAGTTTGTCAAATGCTTACCGTCCTGGACACCCGCTTTGTGCGCAGTTGGAACTGCAATGGTCCGTTAAAAACACCTGATATCTGCGACACAAGTGCCCGTTTCAAAGACTACTCCAGACCTTGCTAGGAGCAGCATGCTTGTTTACTCGATTCTGGGCAGGGGAACCTACGGGGAGTGGTTATAAATTTGACTGGCACACCGTCGAGGATAAGCACGCTACCTTTTGAAGGGCCGGTTGAAAGTCTTTTAGAATACACATCCCTCGATGGACTGGATATCTTCTCTACTTGGTGATACAGTTATGCGGTGGCGTTCTCCTCTTGGCAAACCGTACTCACCATTGAACCGCCATTCCTTCTCCACTGGGAATCTCAATTCTTTTCCTCCCTCCTCTTCCTCCCCCACGCGTCCCGACACGTCTGAATTGGTGAAACACGGGAGGAAAAAAAAAAAAAAAAAGTTGATTTACAAAACAAATACAACCACCAGTTCCACCTGCTCCTTAGTGCCTGCTCTGTACTAGAAAAACAATATAAACATGCTGTCCAAGCTTGCACGACGTGAAAAGCTCAAGCAGCTTCGAGAAGCGCGAAAAACGGGCAAGACGGTGGTTGACTCTGACGACGACGACGTTGTCATGGACGCAGGTATCTATGACGAAGTGGATGAAGACACCTACAGAAAGCATAAGCGGGACCAGTTGATGAACGACGACTTTATTGTTGATGACGACGGTGAAGGGTACGTTGATAACGGCGCCGATGAATGGGACGATGTGTCACGGCCAAACTACTACTCGGACGAGGAAGGAGAAGAAGAAGAAGGAGCAGGACCCAGAAAGAGACCAAGAAAGAATGGTAAACCCATCAAAGTTGCCAAGACAGGTCAGATCAACAACTTCTTCAAACCAACATCCAGACCCACTGAAACGAAAAACAAGATCGACACAAACATCGATGACATTCTCGATGGATTTCAGGATGTGGCGCCTGCAAAGAAGAACAAGACAAACCCCATACCCAAAGCGTTTTCAACCGCCGGCAAAGAAACATCGTCAAGGAAGAAAACCAAGCTGGCGTTTAGTTTCTCCACATCAACAAAGAGGGCCCCCAAGTTGGACGCATTCAATGCCTCGTCGGACTACACTATGGATATCGACGACTTTGGCAGCGAGCAGCCGTCGTCGCCCGTTAAAGTTGTTGTTGATGCCGGAGTGGTGGCCGAGGAGCAAGTTGCCGCCCCTGAGAGTAAGCAGGTAGAGGTCAAGGTCAAGGTCAAGGTTGAGAACGAGAGCGACGACTCTGATGACGATATTGTGTATGCCAAGAGGCCCAGAGCCGCTGTTGTGAAGCAAGAGCCCAGCTACGCAAACATGTCTTCCACCAAGCCTGAATTGCCCCCGTCGTCCCCGCCACCAAAGCCGGCCCATTACGTTCCAGCCAACTATACCGAGAAACTTGGCGAAGAAATCGTTGAGGACGGCGATTCTTTCAAGATGTTCTGGTTGGACTATGCTGAAGTTGACAATTCGCTATTGTTGTTTGGAAAAGTCATGACCAAGGAGGGTAAATTGGTCTCTGGTGTGGTGCAAGTGAATGGGTTGTGCCGCGAGTTGTACTTTCTCCCCAAGGAATCCCAAGTCCAGGATAGCGACAGCGTTGATGGAAACGGCGATGTGGCCACGGCGGCCCCGGCCGAGAAGATAACCGTTGCCGATGTCCTTGACGAAATCACCCCCATTTTGTTGGAAAACTATGGATTGGACTCCTTAAAGGCAAAACCAGAGACTATGAAGTACGCTTTTGAGTTGGCCCATATTCCCAAGGAAGCGGAATACTTGAAGGTGTTGTTGCCATACAACACGCCAAAGAACAGAGGCTTGATTTTGCCAGCACACACCGAGGGGAATACCTTTAGGCACATTTTCGGCACCAACACCGGTATGTTTGAATCCTTTGTCACCCAGCGGAACATTATGGGCCCGTGCTGGTTAGAAGTGCGTGGCGGCGACTTTGATGCCATTCAAAACTCGTCTCATTGTCAGGTTGAAGTTGCGGTTTCGTCGCCCTCGAATGTCAGTGTGAGTGACGGCACCAATTCTTCTTCTTCGTCGTCGTCCTCTTCTTCCTCTGCTGCTGCTGCTGCCCCACCGCCACCGCCAAACTTGACGGTCACGGCCATTTCTGTCCAGACGGTGATGAACGCAAAGGAAAACAAACAAGAAGTCGTGTCGGTTTCGTTGGCCACCTACTTTGGCTTGCCCCAGGACGCGCCAATACCTGAAACCTTGCTTCCAAATGAGGTCATAACGTTTGTCAGACCAGTGGGCTCGGTGTCTTTCCCGCCAGGGTTGCAGCAGATGGCCACCAAGGACGGTTTCAACTTGAGAACGTGCCCAAACGAAAAGGTCTTGCTCAATGCCATTGCAGCCAAGATCAAAAGCTTGGATCCAGACGTATTTGTTGGACACCGGTTGGAAAACATTTCGTTGGACGTTCTTGTTCATCGCATGCACGACAATAGTGTTTCCACGTGGTCCACATTTGGCCGCCGAAACAGAAAGAGATGGCCTTATGGGTTCAACAAGAATAGCAACAACTCGGGGTACAACAACAACCTTATGATTAGGGAGATTTTCCAAGGGCGGCTTTTGTGTGACATTGCCAACGAAATGGGCCAGTCATTGACCATGAAGTGTCAGTCGTGGGACTTGAACGAGATGCTCGAAGTGGTTTGCCGCAAGAAGCATGATCCGGTGGAGATCAACTACCAAAACGGCCGGTATGCTGAGGACGCGGCGTTATTTATGATGGCGTTGAAGGAGAATGAGTTCAACGTCAAGACCACTGCCGAGATTGCGTTTGGCACCCAGATTCTTTCCTTGTCCAAGCAGTTGACCAACATTGCTGGTAATGCTTGGTCGCACACCTTGAGTGGGACAAGAGCGGGGAGAAACGAGTACATTTTGTTGCACGAGTTCAAGAGAAACAAGTACATTGTGCCCGATAAGGAGGACAAGGCGCACAAGAACACGTCGTACCAGCAAGAAGCCAAGTTGGAGAGTGTAGAGGAGGACGCAACCACCGCGACATCCAACAAGAAACCCAAGTACCAGGGTGGTTTGGTGTTTGAGCCGGAAAAGGGGTTGCACAAAAACTATGTGCTTGTCATGGATTTCAACTCGTTGTACCCCAGCATCATCCAGGAGTTCAACATTTGTTTCACCACGGTTGAGAGGGATCGCTTCAACGTGACGCACGATGAAGATAGGGACATGCCGCCGATTCCTGACCGGGACTCGGCCCCGGGTGTGTTGCCGAGGTTGTTGAACACGTTGGTGTCGCGCCGTCGTGAAGTCAAAAAGTTGCTCAAGGACCCCAAAAACACCCCGTTCCAGCGGGCCCAGTACGACATCAAGCAACAGGCTTTGAAGTTGACGGCCAACTCGATGTACGGGTGTTTGGGCTACGTCAACTCGCGGTTCTACGCCAAACCGTTGGCCATGTTGGTCACCAACAAGGGCCGAGAAATCTTGATGGATACCAGGCAGTTGGCCGAAGACGCCAGTTTGCGAGTTGTGTATGGTGACACTGACTCGGTCATGATTGACACCGGTGCCGATAACTTTAAAGACGCCATTGCCGTTGGTGAAGATTTCAAAGGAAAGGTCAATGAGCGGTACCGGTTGTTGGAGATTGACATTGACAATGTTTTTAAGCGGTTGTTGCTCCATGCCAAAAAAAAGTATGCCGCCATGTGTTCCTCGTTGGATAGAAAGACGGGCCAAGAAACCACCACCTTGGAGGTCAAGGGGTTGGACATGCGGAGGCGTGAATATTGCCAGTTGTCGAAGGAGATTTCCACGTTTGTTTTGATGAAGGTGTTGTCGGATTTGGATCCCGAACAGGCGCTTTCCGACATCTACAACTACTTGGAAGCGATGCGGGACAAGATCACTGGCAACGAGATATTTGTTGACAAGTACAAGATCAACACCAAGCTTTCAAAGGACCCCAAGAGCTACCCGAATGGGAAAACCATGCCGCAAGTCCAGGTTGCGTTGAGATTGAGGGAACAAGGTAAAGTTATCAAAGCCGGAAGCGTTATCACGTATGTGATTACCGCACCAACTGGTGGCGACAGCAGCGGCGGCAGCGGCAGCAGCAAGGATGAGGGCGACAAGTCGTCGCCCGCCGAACGTGCAAGACCGATTCAGGAATTGTTGTCCAAAACATGCGACTTGAAGCCCGACGCGCAGTACTATTTGGAGAAGCAAATATTTGCCCCCGTGGAAAGATTGCTCGAAAGGATAGAGGGCATTGACATGGTGAGGGTGGCGACCTCGTTGGGAATAGACACCAAGAGGTATATTTTGAGGGTGAAGAATAGCGACGGGGCCAATGGCGAGATCTTGCCGATGGAAACAAACATCCCCGACTCGGAGAGGTTTAGACAAACGAGCTATTTGGTGCTCAAGTGCAAGTGCGGGCACTCGTTCCGATTCGCGGGAATCTTGGCCTCCCGGGACTATAAAGTCACCTACAACGGCGTGGCGTGCGCAAAGTGCAGCTTTACGTTTCCTACCATCAAACTCACGGCGCAATTGGAACGTGCCATAAGGAAGCACATCTCCTTGTACTATGCCGGGTGGCTAGTATGTGACGATGCCGCGTGTGGCGTAACCACGAGACAGATCTCGGTGTATGGCAAGAGGTGCATTGGCGCCAGCGGCAAGGCAATGGACTGCAAGGGGGTCATGCGGTATAGGTATGCGGATAGAGCGTTGTACAACCAGTTGTTGTACTTTGACTCCATTTTCGATGTGGACAAGACCAAACGGGCCCAGTTGAGGCCCATAACGGACGCCATTGAAGAAACCCACGCCGAAACCCCCAAACTAGCCTCGGGCCAGGTCGAGGCATTGGCGGAACAGAACCGCGAATTGTTTGGTCATTGCCAAGAAGTGGTTCAGAAATACCTCGCCGAATGCGGCCGCCGCTATGTCAATATGGGGTCCATCTTTGATTTTATGAATGTATAGTATATGATGTGTATTGTTTGGTCTTTTGTGTGTGTGTCTGTGTGTGTCTGTAGGTGTCTGTGTGAGCGTGTGTGTGTGATGGTGTGTGTGTGTATTCGTGCGTGTGCGTGCACGGGCCAAGTCTGGTGTAAACAACAACAAAATTAAAAGAGAACGAAAAAAAAAAGTACTCACCCTCGGGATTATAGAGCCAAGATGAATTTCAACCAGCCAAACGCACCACCAATGAATGCTCAGCAGCATGGCCAGCGTGGCGTGCCGATCATCACCCCGCAATTGTTGGCGCAGTTGACTCCGCAACAGTTGCAACAAATGAAGCAGCATCCGCAGTTTCAAGAAATGATGAGAGCTACCATTGCACGGCAACAACAACAACAGCAGCAGCAGCAGCAGCAGCAACAACAACAACAACAACAGCAGCAGTCGCTTTTGCCTCAACAGCAAGGCCAAGGAATATCACCTCAGATGTCTCGAGAACAGCTCTTGAAACAGCAGCAGCAAATCATGATGAACCAACAAGCCATGGCTAGGCAACAACAACTCCAACAGCAGCAGCAGATTCAACAACAACAACAACAACTGCTGCAACCTCTGCAACAACAACTTCAGCAGCAACAACTTCAACAGCAGCGACTCCAACAGCAGCAGCAGCAGCAGCAGCAGCTCCAACATCAACCCCCCTTGGCATCGCCCCCTCAACAAGTCCCGTTTAGACCCGGCATGCCACCCCAAATATCCCCACAGGTGATAACCCAACAAGTCCCACCAGGCATGGGCAACAAGGTATCGAGTCGCGTGCCTTCTATTGGCGGCGTTGCTTCCAGCCCTTCTGTACCGCTCGGTGCACAGGTTGTGGGCGCCCCACTCCATCCTGGCGCTCCTCCTATTGGCATGGGTCCGCCCGTGGCTGCGGGACCAGGTATCCCTGGGGGTGGTGTGGGCAACGAGTTGTTGCTGAAGGTCCCGTTGCGGCCGTTGACGAGCTTACACGAATGGTCTGACAAGTTGAAGAGCGAGGGGAAGGACGTGCCGCTAGATTTGAAAATGTACGAGTCGGTTATTGGCAGGGACTCGGAGTTTGTGCAAAACCTCGGCAAGCAGTTGCAGGAAAACAAGTCCACCATGGAGGGCCTTGCCAAGGACATGCAGACGTACCATCAGATCAAGCAGCTTCGGATGCAGGCAATCACATTGTCGGCCAAGGGCCAGCTAAACAATAGCATTTGGGGCGAGGGGTACCAGGGATACGGCAATTCTGTAACCAACTCAAGCACAAAGTTGTACTTGCCTGAGAAGGGATTGACTGACCGGATGCTCAACGAGAGGGTAGCGAGGAGCAACAAGAAGCCAAAGCACCTTGTGCCTATCCGGTTGGACTTTGACCAGGAGAGAGACATGTTCAAGTTGAGAGACACGTTCTTGTGGGATTTGGAGGAGGAGACAATCACGGTGGAGGAATTCACGCGGCAGTTGATTGACGATTACAAGTTTATTCCCAAGACCCAGTACGAAACCATTCTCGCTGCCATCAAGGAACAGATTTCCGACTACTCCAAGAAGCCACAAAAGACAATGGGCGAGTTGCGAGTTCCCATCAAGATTGACGTGACCATAAACAACACCCAGTTGACGGACCAGATTGAGTGGGATATACTAAATGCGCAAGAGGAGGACCCCGAGGAGTTTGCCGCCACCATGTGCGACGAGATGTGCGTGCCCGGCGAGTTTGCCACTGCCATTGCCCACAGCATCAGAGAGCAGACGCAGATGTATCACAAGGCGTTGAACTCGGTGGGCTACAACTGGGACGGGTCGCCAATCAATGAGGATGAGATCAGGGCGCACTTGTTGCCGTCCTTGAGACTAGTGTCCAAAGACTACCAAGTTGTCGACGATTTCTTTTCGATATTGCGAAACCCGGGTAGTGTGTCTGACTTTTCGCCGCAATTGACCAAACTCACCCAGCTCGAGCTCGAGAAGGCCGATAAGGAGTTGGAGAGGGAAAGCAGGAGAAAGAGGAGGCACAACTATAATGAGGACAATTTGCAAATTGGAGGAGGGAGCGGCAGAGGGCTCTCGTCGAGGAGAATGGCGGGCCACGCAGGCAGAGGCGCCATGCCCGACTTGAAGGAGATTCCCAAAACATTTAGAACTCCGGCGCCGTCTTCAATACTTCCGGGTGGAGTCGACTTGGGAGTGCCGGAGATTTTCGAGTACACCGAGTTGTTTGCCAGCAGGACGCAGGTGCCCAACCCGGACTACAAGCCGCCCACGCCTGTGTTGGTGGACAATAACAGAGTCGTCTATGACCATGACCCCGTAGCAGGGAAGTTTATGGTTAGTATTAAATTGAATTAAAAGGTGGGAAGGTGTGTAGTGGTTATCAAGTCTATATTCACAGCTCCATTTTTAGGGGAATATATCTACTAATTTAGACCAATATTTTGAAGTCAAAAAAAAGAAGAAAATAAAAAAACGTTGGTCAAGAAGGTGGACTCCAAGTAAGTGGTAACTGCGCCCCTATGGTGAACATACATTGCCTGTCGTTGCGTTGGCCTCCAAACAGTAACTTTGAGACATACCACAGCTGCAAAAAAGAACGCCGTAATCGCAAATGACTCAAAACTGGAAGGGGGACAAGGCAAGAAAAAAAAAAAAAAAAAAAAAAGAAAAAGATTTCTCAATTTTTCAACCAAAACCAAAATCACACTAGGTTCCACAGTAATGGCACAAGACAAGAAAGTATGCATTCAAACACACACACATATGTACAGGCACCTTGCGAATCCAATCGACTAACAAAACCCCTCTCTCTGTTTTTAGAAAGTTGATCCTTTGAAATCATTCATTGCCGGTGGCACTGCCGGTGCCGTTGAGGGTGTAATCACGTACCCGTTTGAGTTTGCCAAAACCCGACTCCAACTAGCCTCCAAATCCAGCACTGCCTCCAAGAACCCTCTTGTTCTTATATACAACGTTGCCAAACAACAAGGTGTGGGCTCGCTCTATGTCGGGTGCCCCGCCTTTGTCATTGGAAACACCGTCAAGGCCTCGGTGCGATTCCTCGGGTTCGACAGCATCAAGAACCTTCTTGCCGACAAGCAGGGCAAGTTGAGCGGGCCCCGGGGTGTGCTTGCCGGGTTGGGCGCCGGGTTGTTGGAGAGTGTGATTGCGGTGACGCCGTTTGAAGCAATCAAGACGGGGTTGATTGACGACAAGCAGGCGGCCAAGCCGGTGTACCAGGGACGGTGGGGCACGTTCAAGTTGGTCAAGGACATGGGGTTCAAGGGCATTTATGCCGGACTTGTGCCGGTGTCGTTGAGGCAGGCGGCAAACCAGGCTGTGAGGTTGGGGAGCTACAATGCCATCAAGACGATGATTCAGCAGGCGAGCGGCACGCCGCCCAACCAGCCGTTGAGCTCGGCAGCCACGTTCGCCGTGGGGTCGTTTGCCGGGATCATCACCGTGTACACAACCATGCCTATAGACACGGTCAAGACGAGAATGCAGGCGTTGGGGGCAGACAAGATATACAAGTCGACCGTTGATTGTTTTGTCAAGATCTTCAAGCAGGAGGGGCTCTTGACGTTTTGGAAGGGCGCCACGCCTCGATTGGGGAGGTTGGTGCTTAGTGGCGGGATCGTGTTTACGATTTACGAAAAGATGTTGGTGTTGATGAATTAGATATGCAGAATCTAGACATATACAAACCCAGACACAAACCCATACATAAACCCAGACACAAACCCATACACAAACCCAGACACAAACCCGCCTACTCACTCTGCTGCTCAACAGTTTCCGTCGTTGACGTGGTGGGAGGGATGGGCGAGTTTTGCGGATTGAGAATACTCCTTTCCGTCTGCTTCACCCGGTAGTAATCGACAAATGCCTTTACAATGACAAACACGCCAAATGCAATCAACCCATATGCAACGTAGGGCGCACTGGTGTTGCCACTCTTCCACTCTTTTCCGTCACCTTGCACAAACAAGCCCGAGGCATACCCGTCCACCTTGCCGGCTATACTCGTAGTCTTGTCTATATCGTAGGCATTGGGATTGTCCGGCTCGTATCGCTGGGGCACCTCGTCGGGGTGGCCAAAGTTGCTGGGGATGATGTTCCAGCCATACATGATAATGTTCACGCCAAACCCGGCCCGGGTGCCCTGCTTGGCCGCGTGGCTCGTGTGCAAGAGGTAGCAAAGGATAAACCCGACAAACTGAAACGCCACCGTGACGAGGGCGTTCCAGACAAAGTTGGCAATGTTGCCCACGGGCAAACCCTCAACAAACACCTCGTCCTCATACATGGGCGAGATCATGGTCGACTCCCAGTACTCTGGGGTGGCATCGGCTGCAGCCTCTTCGTACGTGGGCGGGTGCACCTCCCGCTCCCGCTCGCGTGTCGCATTCTCAGTGTCGGGCTTGGCCATCAAGTTCCGAAACACCCCGTCGGTGCCGTGTCCTATAAAGTGGCCGTGGTTGGTCTGCATGCGCCCAGTGGTCAACCCGTTGTTGATGCGCTCGTAGGTGTGCTTGAAGGGGACGAGGCGGTGCAAGACGTTGAGTATGCGTCGGCGGGTGGACAAGCGTGGCCGCCGTTGCAGCTCCAAGTCGGGGCCCGAGGATGGTGGTTGGGGTGCTGACGACGACGAAGGCGCGGGCGAGCCGTCGTCTGCAGGGGTGGGCAATGCAAACAGGTTGTGCACAGAAGGCTGGGGCGGTTCCAGTATATGTTCGTCAATCGCGTTGGACGTTAGCTGTCGAGGTTGTTAGTAATGGCGTCCCCTTTTGTTTTGTCTAGCACAGCCCCGGATAGAGCGCTTCGTGGTTGCAGCTGGCTACAAGCTGCAAGCGCACTCCCCAACCGGGACTTCCAGAAATCATTGGTACATACTCTTTCATAGTTGCTCATTGGGATACAGACTTTGTGGTTGTTTTTGAGTATTTTGATCGTTTATATAGTCTGTGGCGTATATATATATGTATGGATATATGATATATCTATGAGGAAACAAAAAATAGTTTTGGAGGGCGGGAAAAAAAAGTGGCACCAACACGACCGTATTACGAGGGTCGGCTTTTGGACAGGAGAAAGGGTGATCTTTTGCTCGTATCCCGTGTATTGAAAAAGTATAGAAAGGGGGTTGGGGCAGGAGGGTATATATATATAGATATATAAATAAAAGAAACAAACGAAAGAACCAGAAAACAAGGAGAAGAACTAAAAAAAGAACAAAAAACAAAAAACAAAGTGACAACCGACGTGACTACCCAAACGGATACCTATAACGAAACCAAAGAAAATAAAAATTTGATGGAAACACGAGACCATGGACAACGAACCGTGGTCCGTCCCTGGCCGCTGCTCAGTTTCCTACTTCCCCTCCCACCATCACCACCACTTTAAAACAACCCGCTTTGTCTCATTCTCTCTTCTGGGTTGGCAATGTGGAGGGCTTTTCTTGGTTCTCTGCTGTAATCGGCTTCGTCGGCAAGACTTCCTTCACTAAGTCTCCGTCTCCCCATCATCACCGGGTTCATTCTTGGGTCGGTGAACGCGGGCTGCTGCCCCTTGTTGACACCGCCAGCCAAATCGTCGTTGGGGTGCACAAATGGATTGACCATGGGCATGTCCAAGGGCGATGTCTTTTTGCTTCTGGTGGATCCGTTGTTTCTGTTGACTGGCTTGTCGTAAAACTCTTCCTCGTCGTCATCGCCGTCATCGTCGCCATTTCTTCTGACAAAGAAAACCACCAACCCGGCTATTATGCCAATGGCGACAACCCCGCCCACGACACCCCCGGCAATAGCGCCAACGTTGGTGGACGACTTTTTATGCGGCTGGTCACTCGTGTGTGACGAGTCTGCTGTATTGGAGGACGAGCTGGTGGAAGAGTTGGAGGATGTGGTGGGCTGGTTGGTGTCGGTAGCATCCATCGTAATGGTTTTGGTGATGGCAGACCCTTGGGCGTTGGAGGTGGTGATAACCGTGTGTGTTTGCTGCTGCTGTTGCTGCTGCTGGGACTCGCTGCTGGTTGTGGCTGGCGCACCAGTTGTTGTGGAGGAGGAGGCGCTGGTGGGGGCACTGGCGGGGGCACTGGCGGAGGCACTGGTGGCCGCACTGGCGGCTGCGCTGCCGGATGACGCTGCTGACGAAGGCGACGACGACGACGACGACTGGGAGTTGGCAGAAGAGCCGCTGGCGTTGTCGTTGTTGCCACCGCTGCCGCTCTGCCCTATTCCTTGATAAACACTGTATACGCTAGAACCACCGCACACCTCGTCTGGAAAACCGGCGCATGGAAGATTACATCCCGAAGAAGAGACGCTCCCACCAGAGGAGGGCAACGAGTTGAGACAGATGCACTCTTCCCCCTTGATGGCAACGTATGCGCTGTTGGGACACTTTGCGTTGGTACAGTAGCCCGAGCTCTGGTACGCCCAGTCGCCCTGGGAGCTCCCCAGTCCTATGGACGAGAAACAGCCCAAGTTCTTTGCCGGAGGGTAGTAATCAGCCGAGACGAGCTGCAGGAGTGAGACAGCAACGAGTAGTATAGGTAGGTTAAGCATAGCGAGTGGAGTGAGTGACAGATAGTGAGTGGAGTAGCTTGCTTGCTTTAGGGGGTGAGTCAAACGATGGTTGGCTAGATTGGCGACGAGTGGTTGAGAGTCTGGTGTGATGTGTGTAGTGTCAGTTGGCCCAGCATAAAATTTTTCTTGAAGGGATAAGAAACAAAAATAAATAAAAAAAAAAAAGAAACGAAAAGGACCAGGTGGGAAAAAAGAATGACAAAAGGAGACGAAGAAAAAAAAACGTACACGAGATTTACAATGTCGTTTTTGGTCGTGTAAATGTCACAATAATGTCACCACTTGAGTAAGCAACAACACGACAACACAACAACTGCGGCAGCAGGAGCAGCAACGACTATAGCGCAACGACTATAGCGCAACGACTATAGCGCAACTGTTGTGTTGCCTCCCTTTAACCTTAAAGTCTGTTACATGGGCGTGCCCTTCGAACCCACTCACGCAAACAGCATCCGTGTATTAGTAGACCGTTTACACTTGCAGCTGACCTCAAACATCAAGCATCTACATCCATTCACATTACACACCCATGTCCACATCCATCCACATTACACATACCCCCACTGGACGGGGCAATTTAAACTTGTTTGTTTATCCAAATTGGACACAGAAGAAAACACTTCCCCAAAATACGCGTTGTTTGTTTTATTATTGTCGCAACACGAAAACAAAGAATCGCCTCAGCCCCCCTGCCACGCCACCCCCTTTTTTAGCGTCGAGTGAATCTAGAACCAAAAGAAAAAAAGAGACTCGTTTCATCCACAACTCTATACACGACACTATACACCACAACACTATACACCAACATCGCGTCACATGACTTGTTTCACTTCCTTAACCAACTTTTCATCAACCACCATCACGTTTCTCATATACTCCTTGCTCGTCAACACCAACTCATAGTAGAGCAAGTATTTTGGCTTTGGCTTGACTTTATATAGAGACGAGCTCGGGTGGATGTAGCACGGAGTATCGCCCCCAGCACGCTGTCCCACCCGCCGGTAACAATCACCCATGGGCGAGAGCTTGACAACATTGCTAAAGAACCCGCTAATCATTGCCTTTTTCACCATTACGGCATTGTCGTCGTCATTGTCGTTGTCGTTGTTGCCGCCATTGTTCTTGGTATCCATGCCGATTTTCTTTGTAAGCTTGGTCAATTGGTCGTGTACGTTTTTGATCCTCTTCATTGTCTTGTACTGGATAAAGTAGTCCCTGCACCACTCGCTAGAAAACCCCGCGTCTTTCCACGCTTGAAAGATCTTCAACAACATAAAGTGGTCGCCGAGGTGCTGGTGCTGCTCCGAATAAAACTCCTCCCTTTTCTTATCGGCCAACTCTTTGTGCTCCTTGGGGCGAAAGAACAAGTTGGACGACTCGCTGAGCATGGCAATCACAGCAACCACCAGCGCCGTAACGCCAAACTTTTCGCTCGAAAGAATGCATTTCGTCAACACCGGGTCCAAGGGGAACTCGCTCATCCTTCTCCCGGTTTTGGTGAGCCTTCCCTGCGAGTTCAACGCCCCCAACGCGTACAACAAGTTCAACGACTTGATAATGGCCGCCTTTTCTGGCGGATCCATAAACTCAAACGAAACCAAGTCATTGATTCCGAGGGAGAGCAATAGCAAAATCACCGACGTCAAGTTCACCCGCAATATCTCCGGCTTGGTACTGGCCTCGAGCTCGTTGTAAAAGCTCCATTTCGTGTAGAGGCGGAAACACTTGCCCGGCCCGACTCTGCCCGCCCGCCCGGCTCTTTGGTCGGCCGACGCCCTCGAGCACGGCACAATCACAAGGCTCTCCATCCCCGTGGCCGGGTTATACACGTTCTGCTTGACGTACCCGGGGTCAATCACATACGCAATCCCATCAATGGTGATACTGGTCTCGGCAATGTTGGTGGCGAGAACAACCTTGCGGGAATTGCCAGGAGTGGGCGCAAATATCCTCGACTGTAGCTCGGGCGGCAAGTTGGCGTATATCGGGCACACAATCAAGGGGTCTATTTGGTCGCCAAGCTTAATCACGGCGTCCCGTAGCGCCTCCTCCATGGTTTCAATCTCATCTTGGCCCGTGAGAAAGACGAGAATGTCACCCGCAAGAGGCTGGGTCATGTGGACCTGAAAGATTGTCGTTATGGCCGCTTGGATATAGTTGGCCTCGGGGTTCTTGGTGTAGTGGATCTTGACGGGGAACCGCCGTCCAGGAATGTTCAAAATGGGGGCTCCGCCAAAGTAGGCCGAGAATTTCTCGGCATTGATGGTGGCACTGGCTATGATTAGCTTCAAGTCGGGTCTTTCGTGGAGAATGTCCTTGAGCAAGCTAAGGAGAATCTCGGTGGAGAGTGTTCGTTCGTGGGCCTCGTCAATCATGATGGCCCCGTAGTTGGAGAGGTGGGAGTCGTTGAGGAACTCACGGAGGAGCATACCGTCAGTGACATACTTGACAATGGTGTCACTGCTCGATTTGTCGTCGAACCGGATCGTGTATCCCACCTCGTGCCCAAGTCTCACCCCCATTTCCTGGGCTACACGTGCCGCCACACTCGTTGCGGCAACTCTCCTCGGCTGGGTGCATCCAATAATCAATTTCCTGCCGGAGGGGCTCTGGGAGTACCCAGCCTCGTGCAAGTACTGCGGGAGCTGTGTGGTTTTCCCGCTCCCAGTCTCACCAACTACAATCAACACCTGGTGCTCTTTGATAATGTGTAGAAACTCGTCGCGGTATAAATAGACAGGGAGACTTTTTCTCACAGCATCCATCTCCAGGTTGGGACGGGAACTTTTGGAGGCGCCGCTGTTGTTGTTGTTGTTGTTGTTGCTGTTGTTGTTGTTGTTATTGCTGCTGCTGCTGTTGTTGTTGTTGTCGTCGTCATCATCGCCATCGAGAGTCTCTGCCTCCTCATCATCATAGGTGACAAACTGTTCGGTGTCAAACACAAACTCGTACTCTCTGTCGTTGTCAACATGGATCCTGTCATCATTCTGCAACACTAGCTGGCTGGCCTTGTTAAACTGTTCCGTCTCCCAATTGACTCCGCGGTATGTATCCAGTTTCTGATGTAGCAAGTCGCGTTTCGACTGGTGTTCTTCGGGTGGTATATATGTATCTTGCGAGTTTCTTTGTCGACGTGACTCGAGAATCCCCTGCAAATGTTCAAGCTGGGCTTGTTCCTTTGGTGTTAGGTAATCATGTGCCTCCAAGTCCTCAATCTGTTGTCGCACCGTGGGTTGTCGTGGTCTCTTGTATGGTGGTTCCGCCTTGGGTATGTTGTCAACAACAACAGGCGCGTGCTGTAGCTCTTGTGCATCTTCTATTGGTGCATCTACTACACTTTTCTCGGCAATCACATCGTCATCCTCGTTATCGTCAATCCATTGTCTTCTCCTTCGCACGCCTTTGCCTGTTTGTATCTCTTCGGCCATCGTCGTGATGATGATGATGTATGATGAAAAAACCTGTAAAATAAAGAAAAAAACAAAAAATAAAAAAATTTTGGAGTTCCATGGAGAGCCATCTCACCGATGCCACTCAAGCCCAAGCTGCGTAGGCTGAGCAGAATCTCGCCCTTGCCAAGCACATCATCATCATTTATAAATCTATCGATAGATCAGCTCGAGCAGCCGTTTGATTCAATCGACGACCTCGTACACTCCGACACAACAGAAGATGGGGCACATCCACCAGTAGCAGCAGCAGCATCATCACCCGTGTTAGCATCACCAGTGTCAGCATCAAAAGTGTCAGCACCATCACCAGTGTCACCATCAAAAGTGTTGCCGTCCGCAGAAGCATTAGAAGCACCAGAAGCACTGGCGGCTGCGTCAGAAGTATTTGCAAAGTCCACCCACGGAAGTGCATCGTACATCCCCCCCTGGACAGAGCCGTATGTTATTGGGATAGCGGGAAACTCGGGGTCAGGCAAAACGTCAATCTCGCAGCAAATCATACAGGAAATCAACCAGCCCTGGACGGTGTTGCTCTCGTTTGACAATTTCTACAACCCCTTGACCCCGGAGCAATCGCAGCAGGCATTTGCCAACAACTTTGACTTTGACACCCCGGACTCGCTCGACTTTGAGCTCCTCGTGGAGACGTTGCGCAACTTGAAACAGGGCGGCAAGGTCACGATACCCGTTTATTCATTCACCAGCCACAACCGCACCAACAAGACCAACACCATCTATGGGGCCAACGTGATCATTATCGAGGGTCTCTATGCGTTGTACGACCAGCGGTTGCTCGACATGATGGACTTGAAGATTTATGTGGACACTGACCTCGACATTTGTCTTGCCAGGAGGTTAACGAGGGATATCCTCTACCGAGGACGTGATTTGTCTGGTGCCATCAAGCAGTGGGAGACGTTTGTCAAGCCCAATGCGGTGAAATTTCTCAACCCCACCATCAAGCAGGCCGATTTGGTGATCCCTCGGGGGTTGGACAATAGCATCGCCATCAATTTGATGATCAAGCATATCAAGAACCAGTTGGCGCTCAAGTCACGGGATCACTTGTTGCGGTTGAAGGAGTTGGGCAAGAACATGGACTTTGACATTGGCGAGTACCGCATCAAGATTTTGCCCGATACCAATCAAGTGAGGGGCATAAACTCAATCTTGTTTGACGAGGACACGGCACGGGGTGATTTCGTGTTTTATTTCAATCGGATATGTCGGTTGTTGATAGAGTTGGCGCAGGGGTTCATTACCGAGTACGATAATGTGGATGTGGTTACAGACAATGAGAGGGGGTTGACGTATCACGGCAAGGTGGCGGCGCAGAAACAGTATGTGGCGGTCAATATCATTCGCGGCGGCGACTGTTTTATGACGTCGATCAAAAAGTGTTTCCCCGAAATATCCATTGGCAAGTTGCTTATCCAAAGCGACTCAACCACGGGAGAGCCCCAGTTGCACTATGAGTCGTTGCCGGCGCAAATCGCGCTGAGCGGCAAGATCTTTCTCTTTGACGCCCAAATCATTAGTGGCGCCGGGGCAATCATGGCCATCCAGGTGCTCATTGACCACAAGGTTAAAGAACAAGACATTATATTGATAAGCTACTTGTCTACCGAGATTGGCATACGCCGCATTGTCAATGTGTTTCCCCAAGTGAGCATAACAATTGGCAAGCTATCAAGCACCGAGCTAGACAAGCCAGTGTGGTACAACAAGGAACAGTTTCTCGATTCCCACTGGCACTTTAGAAATAGATTTATAGACTGTCTATACTTTGGAACCGACTGAGATGGATCTTCCTCAACGTCAATTACAAGTTGTCAAAACACCTTGGGCTCTTCAAACTTTAATGCAACCGAGTTTCGCCTCTGGTGTCGTTTAAACTGGAAATCCTTGATCTTGTCCATATGGGTGTTGGTGGTGCTGGCGCCTGGTTTTGCGCGATAATGGGCAAAAACATCGCCGTGAGAGCCCATGCTCATCACCGTGTGCGACTTTTGCAACGGCTTCTTGTTCAAATCCGAAGTCGAAAGGTTGGGATAGCTCAAACTGGACCCGCGCAAGTGGACAACCTCGTCGTTAAAATTGTCCAAATCCACAATAGAGATTCGTCGGTTACCAAAGCGGGTCGAGTTAATCTCATCGATATTGGGTAGGCTACTTGATCTGGGAAATGACAAAGAGCAAGACTCTAGCGTGGTGGCAGGGACTGTGTTGCTATTATTATGGTTTCTGCTGGTGGTGCTATCGGTGGTGTCGGTGTTGCTGCCGTTATTATTGGTATTGTTTTCAACTGATGCACAGGGCGAGATGGGGGAGGCACCTCGTTCGGGGCTGTTGCCTCCATTATTTTTATACACTAGGAAAGCATTAAGGGGGTTATGGATGGAATCTGTGGGCGACTGTTCGATAGCTAGCGAGCACTTCCGTGACATTGTTTTTTGGCTAGGTGTTTAGTTGCGAAGACGACAAGCAAGGAAGGGGGGGATATGACAGGGGATATGACAGGGGATATGACGGGGGAGATGACAGGGGAGATGACAGGGGGAGATGGGTGTAGCAAGATTTATATGATTAAAAAAAAAGAGAGAGAGAGGAAGGGGATGTGTGTGCCATTATTATAATAACACAACCTAATAATAAATATTCTCTTTCTACAGCGTGTGTGTGTGTGTGT